>JAPYZO010008856.1:0-12568 GCA_030522905.1 Torymus flavipes | reverse complement strand
GCGCAGGCATAGCGAGTTAGCTATATGAGCTTTTGTCTGATGATTGCCTGGTCGCATAAGTAAATCAACTGCTTTCCAAGAAATCGCGACGTGACGCAACGCTAGTGCCGCGCTAACGCTGCACACCCGCTTATTAGATCAAATGGAATATAAATCCTGATTATAGCCGCGCCTGTTTTCCCAGATGATGAGATTTAGAGAAATATACTCCGCGTCAAATTGAACTTGCAATGCGCGATTACTTATTTTTATCATACATAATGTGCAATATAACATTGGCCAAGCGATCGATCGAAAAGAAGTCGTGTACGACAGCTGACGATGAAAGGATATCTCGAGAGATAAAAACGCGCGCGCAGGTGATATCGGCGTGAAAAAAAAGAAAAATAAGAAGAAGAAAAAACGAAGCATCGGCCGGAGGACTCATCTCTCGCACGTCTATGCTCGCCGACGTATATAATTCCTCCGTATTTACCGAAGAGAGAGAGAGAGAGAGATATATCTATACACCTCTTGGCCATCGCGTACAGCGCACCGGCGAGAGCTGCGGGGCGAGAGAAGCGAATTCGCGAGGTCGTGCGAAAGCGCGTGCTGCAATTTTAATCCCGGAGGAGGGGTGGCGAACGCCTGTTTCGCGCCTCCGCTGTTTAGATATAGGCCTCTGTATTTCACCCTTTGTTCGCCCTTCGTTTTGCTCTCGCACGACCGGCCGCCTATATACACGTGCATGCAGCGTTTATATATATAACGTGCACGCGGAGGGGATTTTCGCGCGGATGAGAAACGACGCGAGCCGGATCAGCTTTTGCATACACAAAACTTATACCTCCGGCCACCGCCGCCGAGTATAAAACCTAATTCGCCGATGCGCGCCTCGCGCGCGTGGAGTAATCGAAATATGCGAGAGGAAAAGGCACTGCACAGTGTGTGGAGTTCTTTTTTTTGTGAGAGTGGAATTCGAGTGTGTTACCCCCGGATTCGTATACATATACGCAGAGAGCTTTGTGTTTCTTTCTTGTTTAGAGACTAGACTCGGGATTAATATTTTTGTCTATGTTGTGCAGCGTAGAAAGGGGGAGGGAGGATAGAGAAGGGAATGTGAAAAAATGTGCTGGACCAGGTGGTTTTTTGCGTCGATTCAGGGAAGAGGGGGGTGGGATGGATTTGTTTCGGGATGTAGAGCGTTAGATGTTGCTATAACCCCGGGCTATAGTGAATTAGCCTGTGCGAGAACGCGATGCAGTATAACGATATTTTGTATTTTTTTTCAGAAAGGTAAATTGGTTAGAATTTAGTTTGGGGAACGACGAGAGGTCTACGCAAAATTCCTAATTGAACGTTAAAGTTTGATAAAAGCCGTGAGAAGTTTATGCCGGTGATAATTGCCTAATGGAATTAGCCAGCGCGGCACAGGATGCGCGGAGAAGGATTCGATGTATATATAAGAATTCGCGAAATTAATATGTTAGTCAAAGCGCGGTAATCGCGATCGTTTCGATTTATATATGTGTAAATTATGTTTTGGCCGAAAAATGTTGTTCACGTTTTCTTGGTGATTCCATCTAGTAAAGTATATTTGCGCGGTGTACAGGAAATTGGTTTAATGATATTAAGAATTTACGGATATCTTCTTCTGCAATCACAATTGACCCATACTATTCACTATACCGTGTTCTTTCCATTACATTAGACTTTTAAAATTATGCGAATTTACTTATTATACTCAAAATCGATATACCATTCAATATCAGGGGGGAAAAAAACACACAGAAATAAAGAAATGAAAATTTTTCTAATTACCATCGCGCACTCCCATTTGACCCGTGCGCGACTGAGTCACGGTTACGGCATAAGCAATGAGCATAACAACAAATATACGCTCTTATAACAACGTCTTTTATATCGCTGCTCAGCCATTCCTTCTATTTCTCAAACAATTGTTTAGCATCGCGAAGAATGGCCGTTTTCTTAATAACTGCGCTGACCTTTCTCACGGGGGTTGGCAGAGGGAGCGAGAGGGAAAGAGAGAGAGAGAGAGAGAGAGAGAGAGAGAGAGAGAGCGCGCTGTGATTGCAGTGCAGGCCCCCTGAGCAGTGGGCTGCTCCGTGCAGCGACGGCACGCTATATACCGCTACCGACATTTAATAATTTATATAGCAGCGTCAATCACAATTTCCCGGACGTGAGCGCGAGCGAACGCGCGCGGGGGGAGGCGCTAGTGCTGATGAATATTCAAAATCTAACCGCTTTAATTGCCCGGCTACTGCTCGTTAGCTAATATTACCGGGAGAGAGAGAGAGAGAGATACGAGCGTGTGTAAGTGTATACGAGTGTATGTATGTGTGCGTGTGTGCGAGAGGGAGAGAAAGAGTGAATACGATAATGAAATATCGTATTTGGCGCTTTCTTGTGTAATGTGACGATATGACTCGATTCATCGTCACGAGACGTATAATGTTGTTTTTTGGTCAACGGTATAACATAGGTGTAAGAGAGAGCAACGACATCACCCGTGTGCTTGTGATCAATGACGAAAAATTGAGTTTCCAATCTTACGAGTGTATTCTTCATGCGAAATTCGAGCCTGTTACGTTTAGCAGCCCTCCCCTCTCACGTGAGCCCGCGCGCACGGCCGCCGCGTGCATAATTCAAGTGCGCGCGCGCCCTCGCACTATTGTTCTACTTTTTAAACGCGCGCGAAATTAACAAGTTGATTCAACACAAATTTAGATTTATGATCCAATATCATGTGAAAATAGTGCGTAATACAATGAAAACAGAGATACGCGCGTCCTGCGATTGCTTTTTAAATATTTGTACGAGCGGGCGCGCTCGCGCGCGCGGACGCTTTGTAATTTTTCAAATATAAATATTACAGAGAGCTGGTTCATTGTAATATTTTGTTTCGTTCAGGAAATTACATAATTGAAATTTTTTAAATTACAAGTTGAATTTGCGACCATTTCACTGAGGTAAAAAATTATTAATTATTGTCTTAAACTCAATTTTGAAATTAAAACTCGAATTTCAACTGCATCATGCAAAACAGATATTTTTTCAACACTTTTTTTAATCGTGCTATGGTTCTTTGAACCCACTACGAAAGGAATTCCTATTTTAAAGTGGACAATTATATTTTTATGTATATATGTTTTTGACATGTAATTATTTGTTTTCTACTTGTGTTAAAATAAAGTCAAAAGAAAAATCCAATCATATTTGAAAGGCATCATTAGAATAGTTATTCTTAAATCGCATTATGTGCAGTTCAAAAACATCAAACGAAATACGTGTATTATTATAGAAAGGATTTTGACGTGGTTATTTTAATCTATTCTAAAAAAGATCTTTTTTAAATTGGTTTACATAGCTGCAACTTATTCTCTTTTATAAGTAATTAAATGATCAAAGTAAAATTAACTTCGATACACTTCGATCCGAATATATCCGTACAAAATTAATTGGCGTTTAAATAACTAAAAAATTGAACATCAAAAGTACACTAAAATACGCAGGCAGTCGAACAGTGAATTTTGACGATTAAAAAGTGCATTTTCGATGCTCAATTTCAAACGTTTATAACTTTTGAAGGAATCGACATTTTTTAATCCTTACAAAAGCAAATGAAAGTTCGTTTTCTCTAGTTTTGTTTTCTCTACTTGAAATGATATTTATGACTTTCTAAAGTTAAATAGCTGCCGTTTTAAAAAAACGTAGTTTTTAAGACTTTCTTCAAAATAAAGCTAAAACTGCCCAGAACTTTAGTTTTTTTTAGCATTAGGGTCGAATCTAATATTGCAGTTTTCTTCATAGTTCTATATCCAAAATCATATCTCAAAGTTTCAGCCGAATCTGTGATCCGGATCTCTGCCCCCTCCTAGGAAATGTTAAATAGTAAAATTCAGAATCTTGCATAATTGGTATGATAAATAAAACCTTTCAGATTTGGTAGGATGTTCATAAATTAAATAAGTAATTATTATAGCCGTTCGAACATTAAATAACTCTCGAAAATCGTATTCAGAAGGTAAAAATACGTAAGAAACACCTCGAAAGAGTAAAAATTGTCCTTTTTCAACAATTACTCTGAAAATATTTTTGATGATTTTCTTACACTATCTTTGACGGCTAAGTGAGTGTTGGATTCTATCCCCTATTGTGTAACATACCTTATAACTCGCAGACTTTCATTGCTGTACACAATTAAATTACATTTAATTTACATGATATCATTATACGTACAAATTTACACATTGATATTGCAGTCTTTAAAAGAACTCGATCGACGTGTTTGAACTCCATCGAACTGTTTGAACTCGATCGAACTGTTCGAATTCCATAGATCTGTTCTGACTGTTCGAACAACATCGGACTAATCGATTTCATCGAACTATTCCAGCCAAATCGGGCTATTTGATTTAGAGAAAAAAAGAGAGTGTTTGATTCATTTGGAACAGTTGGATCTGAGTCTAACAGTTCGACGAAATCGAATATTTCGACTTTGGACGAGTAGTTAGTATTATATTGAACAGTTCAAAGTATCGAATTCTCGACTCAAGTTCGAGAAAAGAGTTCAATACTGTTTAAACGCGTTGAGTTCAGTATTCTTGCATTCTCACTGAACGAAGACGGTTTACTATGACAATGAGATGGCGTGGAAGGTTTTTGTTACAGAATCTAGTTTTTTAGAGCTGTTTCAGTTAGAATTGTTTTGGTATTATTGTACATTACTAAATGGCAGGGGGGCACGAGTACTCGACTCGGAGTATTTGAACTGTATCGAACTTTTTTTCGTACTCGAGTCGAATACTAGTCTTTTGAACTACTCGAGTCAGGTCGAACTACTCGAACTACTTGAATGAAGTCAAACCACGCGAATTAGATCGAACTACTCGAATCCGATTATTGAACCACTCAAATTAGATCGAACTACTCCAATTAGATCGAACTATTCGAGTAGTTCAATATATCGAGTGAAAGATTTCATTCGACTTGAGTTCGTCGAGGAGACTTTTAGAGCTAATAGTTGGGATCTTTAGTGCACTCCTACTAAATCAAATGGCAAGTAGGTCACTGAGATTTTTTTGACTGGCAGTTTTGCGGTGGAATCTGCCAATTCGTTACCCATTAGTCCAATGTGACATTAAGGAATTGTAAAAATTTTCTTTTATTTGAACAATAAAAGAATAAGATTTCAAACTAAATATTTTATTACGATATTATGATTATTTCCCTAAATCTAGATACTTTTTCTACACTGAAATTCAAATAAATATTTTTTTCATCTCCTCTCATCTTAGAGCACAAAGCTCTCCGTAATTATACAAACCATTTCTCTAAATCTAAAAAATCGCTGCATCAATGTGCTAAAAGTTCTTCTACATAAAAGAAACGTACCACAGATACACATCAAAAATACACAACGTCGCTCCGTTACAGTCGCGCGGCCGCATCGCCGGCAATCGTCATGTCGCGATTATTTACCGCAAAAAGCATATTATATATACACCTATATATCTATATATTGCGTCGCTGAGACGAAGAGTAGGACGCGCTGCGGCGTTTCGAGCTCACGGGCGCGTGATATGGAAAATACCTCTGGGAAAACTATAGGCTATTCATATAATACGGTTCGCGAGCTACCGGCGGCCGGACCGACTGCTGCCACATACTTTTAGCTGCGCGCGCGCGCGCGTAATATTAAGGCAAACATCCTTGAACGTCGGGTTATTAACGTGATACTAATGCATTTGTATTGCCATGCAACACAATAATACGGTGTCGTCGTCTTCGTCTCTCTCTCTCTCTCTCTCTCTCTCTCTCTTGTTCCCGCTCTCTCGCAAACGCTCTCTTTCACTCTTTCTCGAAGCTTATGTAAATTCCAAGACACGCTCGGATAAAAATTCATGCCTACTGACCAAGGTCTCGTTTCCGCTTCCGGTTGAACGAACGAAAAGCCGTGTACTCGTTTTTCTTCTTCTCTTGTATACCTATTCCTGTACAAATACAGCGTTCGCGTTATTTATTAGGAAAATCCGAGATAATGTCCTTTTCCTCCCATCTCCCTTTTCTCTACTCTGCCCCTCTCTCGTCGTCTCCACTTTCCGACCGAAGAATTGGCGCTCATGCATTTGACAATGGCAATTCGAGAACTCGGCCTCTCTCTTTCTCTCTCTCTCATATTCCGTGTGCTGACACTGGAGAGCGATATTTCAAACATCGACTGCCATATATTTCCAGCGAGCGGAATGGCTGTTTTGAAAAAACAGTGAGAAATATAAAGTTAAACAAAGGATTGAAAGAGGCAGAAACAGAGAAGAGGGGGGGAAGGGGGGAGGGGAGGAACGAGCGAACGCGCGCGAGCGCTGCGAAGAATAAGGAAAAAAATGAGGCAGAGTGGACCACACACATACATCGGGTAAACGTGACCGAGCACGGCAGTCCAAGTTCATATTGTAATGCAGAGGTACCTACCTACCTACCTCTCTCGCTCTCTCGTTCTCCGCGGTATTATCGTACAGTCCGTTCAGGAACTGCTTCCGTCCACGCCGCGTACTATACACCACACGCGCGCGTGCACCACACAGCGCGGTCTATTTATTCTGGAAATAATTTCAAATTTCGTTCATTTTTCGAGCTGAAAATTAATTTTCATACAGGGCGAAATATCGCACTGGGTGCGCATGCATACACGCACATACGCACATCAGCAGGGTTTCTACTGTAAACTTTAAAATTATTGAAACTTTAATTCGTACACAATACCCTAGCGGGCGCAGTGCCCCACCACAACTGGCAGCGAGAGAGCCGGAATCACTCTCTTTTCCCCTTTTTTCCTCTTCTTTTTTAAAGCGAAATTTAATATTACATTGTTCATCCGTAACAAAGCTCGTTGCATGAGCGCAAGATCATTTTGTAAAATTGAAAAATGGGACGGCGAAGCAGCTGCGGAAAAGGTAAATAATAAAGGTAATAAGGGAATATTTGCTCTGTATACGGCGTATCCGCGCGAGCGATCGGATTTCTCTTTTTTACAATAAATTTTATACTTTAAAATTAGCCACGGCAAGCGCGCGCATACATACTCTGCTTGCCGTTTGTCAATTTTTCTCCCTGTATCTAAAATGACGCGTGGGTATGTGTGCGTGGGAGCGAACGGAGGGGAACGGATTCATTAATAAATATATTCGGGCCACGAAACTCGAATTGCCATGCATGCGGAGCCTTGAGAAAGTTCCCCGATATTAATTTGATTGCCGGAATGAGAGTAAAATATTGTAAGGAGAGAGAGAGAGAGAAGTTGAATCGAGCAAAATGAGTTATTGAAAGGGCAGCTCTCGCGGGCTCGCGGATAGAGATAGGGAGAAGCGAGGAGAGAGAGAGAGAGGAAGAGAGGAGGACCGCGCGCGCGCGCGAGTGCCTGCAGAGAGAGAATTGAGTTGCAAGAAAATTGAGCGGCAGCGACGACTGCACTCTTCCAAGATAAACGAATCACGTATTATTATAATGGCCAGTTGGCTAAATGGTTTTTTCAATCCGTCGGTCTCTCTCTCTCTCTCACTCTTTCGCGATGCGCGCTCGCGTACATACCTCATTGGTCGGCTGCACTCTCGCGTTTCTCTCTTTCTGTTTCCCGTTCGTCTCCGCGAGCGCGCGCGCTCACCACCGGTCGCTTAATATTTCATTATAACCACGTATATGAGAATAATAAGATGGAATTTGTCCGAGGCACCGCAGCGAGGCCGAGGCTGGCCGCCGGTACCGCCGCCGACCACGTGAATGTAAACACAAGTAATTTCAGTCTTATTGCCGGGGTAAAAATTTGCTCCGTCAACGGAACGACGATTTAATATTGTTTATCTTGGAGAACGGACGGACGGACGGCCGAGAGAAAAAAAACTCGCAGACAAGTGTATCTATCTCATTCTTTCTTGCTCCCTCTTTCCTCCTTCTCTCTCTCTCTCTCTCTCTCTCTCTCTCTCTCTGAAAATTGCTCGTTCTTAACAAATGTATTATTTTCCTTATATACAAGCGAGCGCGCATTCTCTCCTTCCTTAAATTTTCATTTGTAGTTCCTCCTTCTTTTTCTCCTACTCCTCCTCCTCCAACCCGTCATCCTCCTCCTTCTGCGCTATACGTATTTGAATAGCGCGCGATGCTGCTGCTGCTGCTGCTGCTGCAGAAGCATATTCTCAAAGAAAGACGAAGGATGAAGGAGCCGGCGAGAACCTCCGCAGCGACAGACCAAAAAGACGAAGGATTTTCATTAGCATAAGTTCCTTCATTCTTCCTTTCTTCCCGGTCTCTCTCTCTCTCTCTCGTGCGCCTCCTTTTCCCCTCCCCTGCGCCACCACCTTACGTGAACATATTTTTTGCTCCTCGCAACTTTTTTGCGAAAAAAAAGAGCTCGCTCGCGCATGAACTCTCTCTCTCTCTCTTTCTCTCTCGATCCCCACTACTATACTTCTCCTCTTGCGAGGAGAGTAGTAGCGGCAGCAGCAGCGCAGAGCCTATCATTATAGAGAAGGAATCATTGGATGATCTTAATCATGCGAACCTCTCTCCGTGCTCGCTCGTTGACCAATCGCGCGGGCCGATTTCAATAATGGTTTCTCTCCATCGTCTGCGCGAGCGCTATACCTATACCTGTAACCCGCTGCGCTGCACTCGGAAATATCGCACACACACACACACCCACACACACTGACGCGTGTAGAACACCGTAACGTCTATATATACCTCGCGGATTGAGCGTATCATCGACGTGCCCGACCACCGTCAAGCACACGTTTTTCCCTCCCCTTTCTTTCTTTATTCTAGTCTAGTAGTACGCTCACCTTTTGAAAAATTTCAAAACAACTATTGAAAATTATTGTGCAGTACTGTGCGCACGTGCGGGATGCTGTGGAACGATTCGACCGAGTCTTGTACGATTGGGAAGGGAATAAACGATACTTTTAACTACTGGAAATGAACATAGAGCATTTGGGCGCCGGTCGCTGCAGGCTTTTGAGAGAAAGTTTAATGCTGTTGTTGAGAGTTTCATCGGGGCTAAGATTTCTTGTTAAATACGCAAGGACAGAACAAATTTCTTTGTTTGAATTTACTAAAAGACAAAAGTTTTTCACCTATTTTTATAGGTTGAGTTATAGATTTTGATTAAATAATATTTACAATTACTAACTAAATTATGCTCTGTAAGGGTAAATTTTTTTTCAAATAAAGTTACAGTATTTCTTTTAAAATCATGCAATCTGATTCAGTTACATTTGAATACATATTCTTGAGTCATAATAATCACAATGATAATCCATCAAATTATATTACAGAATTAATTAATATTACTCTCGTACATTTGAATCATTACTGGTAGTGAAATTTGAATATTGTACATCACTGAGAGAAATGGATTACTTGAACCAAAAGGAAATTCCTTTTGGGAAAATCCTCTAGATGCAAAATGATTATTTTATTGAATTAAAGATTTTATTTTAATTTCGAAAATCTAAGTTTTGGTTTCGAAATTATTATCCTCTAGATTAAAATAGAATCTTCCTTTCGGGTGTAAATGATTTTGGTAGAACAAAAAGTAATAATTTGATGTTAATCCCCAATTTCCTTTCTAAATTGATCTCTGATTAATCTTGCACCAAAATGCAATTTCTTATTGCATGATGGAAATGATTTCATTTGGCTATAAAAGGATTTTCTTTTTCAAAGTAGCCAAATTCAAGTACTTATTGACTAAGTTTTGGGTCCAAAATGATTTTCCTTTTGGCGACTGAACTAACTTTGTACAACATTTTTTCTTTGGTTTTTATAAAAAAAATTTCATTTGAAATAAAAGTAATTTATTTCCTACAAAAGGATATTCTTCTTGATTTTAGACTCAAAATTCAGCCTATTTGAACCAAAAGGAAAATTCTTTCTACTCAAGATCCGCTTATGTGAAAAATAAACCTCTAGACTCAAAAAATGTCTATTTTAGTATGTTTCTGCTAAAAAATTGTAATTATTGCTGCTAATTATTATGCAATCACTAATCACGATTTGTTTTACCATTTACACAGTACATGTACTTGATAATAAAAATGTTGTACAAAATTAGTTCAGTCAACGTGCAGGCATCAGGAATTGAACTCTCGACCTTTGGATTGGGAAGCCGATGCCTTAACCACATGAATAACTGAGCCTCTGATAGAGTATCGCAAAAAAGAAAGCTACTTTACTTCCATTTCCTCTTGCGCCAAAAGGAAAATCATTTTGGACCCAAAACTTAGATTTTCGATATCAAAATAAAATCTTTAATTCAATAAAATAATCATTTTGCATCTAGAGGATTTTCTCAAAAGGAATTTCCTTTTGGTTCAAGTAATTTATTTCTCTCAGTGTAGTAAATAAGGTAGTAGATAGGTACAGAAATGGCATAATTTTTGAAAAACAGTACAAGTTAACGGCTTAGAAATACGAAAAATCGATGAAAACTTTGAAAATTCATTAAAAAAAATAAAATAAATACAGCATATTTTCACCTACTGGAAAAGTTAGTTGTTTAATGTATAAAAACATATTAAAATTTTAGAAAAAAAAAATTATTGTTTTTTGAGATATTTACACCTAAATCGTCATTTTGCAGTTTTTCATTAGTAACTCTGTTGTAAGATGAATCTTAATCATGAATGTAAAAATTTTTCTCAAAACTAGATGAAATTCCTTACATTTTGAAAAGAAAACCATCACCAATGCTTGAAAATTGACAAAGTTACAGCAGTTTGAAAATTGAGCCACTTATTAAATTTTGTAGTCTCTATTTTTGCATCTAATATTGATATCGTGGAGTAAAAAAATTTTTTTTAAGCAAAATTCCGACACACATATCTTAAATTATAATTGAGAATACAGTCTTATAATTTGTAAGCGAAACCAAAATTCTATCTGTGACAGCCTTCCTGAATTTGAATGGAATCAGCAATGTGATTTTTTGACATTCCAGGAATAATATAATTTTGTATATTTTCGTCGGCTAACCGCATGGAGAATTCCGTGACGAAATAAGCGGTATTTATAACTAACCATTGGTTAAAGTTATGTTTGTATACTATCCGCGTCGAATATTTGCTACTTTTTTTACTAAATCAGTTTATAGAAATAAATCAAATGAGCAATATACGATCCTAAAATAAGAAATTCGATTTTTCGTTGGAGGATGTAGTAAATAAGAGTTTTTACTATAAAATTTGCTGCTTCATTACAATAAAATTTAAACAAAGTGAATAATTCAACAATCAATCGGCAAATCTAGTACGGTGGTTAAATACAGTCTTTCTGCGCGCTTCGCTGGCTCGTCACCTATCTATTTATAAGGGCTTAAGGTGGCTTCACCGCAAGAATTGGTCATATTAATAAAAATTTTTTACAATCGTTTGTTTGGATGATTTAATGTAAAGAACGATATCACCTAATATAATTCATAAATTAAAAAAAAAAAATTTCAACAACATTTCAATATTGCAAAGGTAGATATCGACAATTAAAACAAAGTTCAACAATCAATGTAAATCTTTTTTATTTTTGATCCAATTCAAAAGTGGAAGTGCTCATTTTGTACATTGTGCAATTTCACAGGGAGTCAACGATATCAAAATTGAAAAAATTTCAAAACCTGAACCGTCAATATCAAGAAAACTAAATCATAAATAAAAAAGCAGTTACTCTTTTTTACGTTGGCAAAGCGATAAAATAAAGTTTGCGAACGACAAACGCAAATGAAGCAACCACTAAAATAGCGGACTACTCGCTCAACCCACAGGTTTCTCGTTTAAGCCCTCCACGACGAATAACACGCGCGCCAGGATCGGAGAAAAAGCGCACCGTGAAGATAGAAATCCCCGGGAAATCCAAAAGCGATAACGAGGACTTTCACCTTGACCGTGAGAGCGCGCGCAAAGTGCTTGGCTCGGATCTCTCTAGCCTCTCTTCGTCCTCTCGACTTATCTCAATCGAGGCGCGCGGGAGAGCATAAAGGACGACGCTGCAGGATATAAGGGATTCCACCCTTGAATTCCGAAAGAGCGAGAGAGAGAGGGCCACACCTTCGAAGTAGTAGTAGTATTCTCTGCCGTGCCAAAGGACGGAAAAGTCGGAGAAAGAAGAAGAAAGACAGAGAGACTACGACGACGACACGCCGTGGGGGGTTGAAGTGCGGCGGCAAAGAAGAGGGAGGTGGGAGAGGAGGCAACGTGAGCGCGCGCGGCATGAAACGGCTCGGTGATACCTTTCATCCCCGGGAAAACCCGTGAAAACCGCCACTTGTTGCGTTCCCCCGCAGCAGCAGAAGTGCGGCTCGATTGAACGAATATATATATATATATATATATATATATATATATATATAAACATATATATATTTATATGTAGCACGCGACAGAGAGAGAGAGAGAGAGAGAGAGAGGAGAGAGAGAGAAAGAGAAAGAAAGAGATAGGAAGAGAGAGAAAGAGAGAGAGAGAGAGAGAGAGAGAGAGAGAGAGAGAGAGAGAGAGAGAGAGAGAGAGAGAGCGAGGGCGAGAG
>JAPYZO010008854.1:0-10746 GCA_030522905.1 Torymus flavipes | reverse complement strand
GTTTGATATCGGATTTAACCGCATTTTATTAGTTTGTTTACTTTTATAAATTTTCATATTTTCGTATATATTTAATAATCACGGTTGATAATTTTATATCGCGTAATCGTGTAAAAATTTCCGTGAGAACGGACATAAGTACGGGAGGTAGTCGTAATGGTTTCTACATTCGCGTGACTCCCCACTACCTTCTGACTCTTTCTCTTTTACGCGATACGGCGCGAGAGGTGGTCGTAATGGTTTCTACTGCCGTGCGAGTTCGTTGTTGATATTTCGCTAGTTTAACGCATAATTAATAGTAAATTGTTAATGCGGATTATTATGATGCGCGTTAATTAATAATTATCAATAATAATAATATAATAATTAATAATAATATATAATATAATATTATTTAATAATAATAATAACTTTATAATATTATTAATAATAATAGTAACTATTAAATAATTAACATCTACATTTAATTTCCATTTACTAACCCTTAGCCCGGACTTCCCTTATGCATTACGAAGTTTAGGGGATCATTGTAGCATGATCGCCTAATCTTCCGAAGATTAAGGTGTACGGTCCGTGCAGACTTAGGATTAACCCGTAGCTAGAAGATCGAAGAAAAGACAACGACGCTATAAGCGAGAGAAGACAACCCTCCTATTAGCTTTTCATTCATTAACCATCAATAACAATTAACAACTTAATCTCTCATTAATTCTACGATTCCGGAGTTTAGAGCAATTTATCGATTCTAACCTTTAACCTAACCTTTCACGTAACATACTGCAATTTTATTATTATTATTATTAGTATTATTAAAAATAAATACAATAACACGTTAACGATAAGAATATATAATTTTAAAAATTTTAATTTTCTGCTATTCCATTAAACCTGTCGTGTTATGTACCCGGTTTAATAAATCGCGCAAATTAGCTTCTGTATAGAGAGATGAATTATCGTCAATCGCTTGGTCGTGAAACCAGCGAATCTCTTGCGCACGACGCACGTGTTCAACTCTTCACATGTACAATGCTAAATGTGGATCGTGAACTGGCGGTAAACTCGATCCTTCGTAATTCATACGTCTCCGAATATCTTTGAAAAAAAAAGTAAATAAAAAATTTGGTCCGCAACGTATGAAATTTTTTTAAATAATGTGTAAAAAACTTACATTTATTTACTCCTCGATCCAAGCTACTGCCACTCTTAAAACTATTCCATACGATAGGGCTCCCATTTTCCTTTCGATTATAAAAACTTGTTTCAGCTGCTGGTGGCTCGTGTGTGTAAAAATCGTGAAGCATCCTGAAGCGAGACTGTCTGTCTCGGATGCCCTGTCGTCTTTTTGATGTTCTACATCATCGTCAGAAATATCCGAAATATCCGGGCTGGTTGCAAGAGATTCGTTGCTCTCATATTGCAACTGATTAGCTACCAGATTTTGCGCCCCGTTCGCCTGCTCATAGCCAGCAAAAAAATTGATGCGTCGCTCGTAATCTCATTGGCCAATAGATCGCGTAGACGATATCGTCCGGTGCAGTCGTATGTAAGATGATCAGTGGGTGAGTATCGCCGGTTTGGTTGTTGATACTTTCTTCTGTACATGCCATCCTCGCCGCAATTTATTCGTATTGTATATTCAAAAATACGTATCCTTTGAGCAGGCTATCGCACCCGCTCCGGGAGCGCGATGACATTTTCGTTGTCAAAATTATACCTTCCACGTGCACACCCGTAATGTAAGAAGATCAGTGGCGAGAACCGTCTGTTTTGATTTAGTCTGTGAGGACCCCTTTTTTTACATTCTATCCTCACCGTGCTTTCATATGTATTGCTCAGTTAATTCAAAAACACACGTTCTTTATACATGCTATCTAATCCACTCCAATGATATTTTTTCTTCGCTTGCATCTCGTTCTCAAGATAAAAGGTGCACATATGCACCGATGTATAATCAAGCATGTAATCTTTCTGTTACCCTTCTTCCTCTTTTTCAGAGACGAAATGTTGATTGTAAGATGAAACACACGGATGACGCTGTGCGTTACAGTCATCTGAACTCCCGCTATCACGACTTTGGATGTTATTGTAATTCAAAAATACACACACTTTGAGTACGCCATCGCACCCGCTCCATTCGATGACATTTCTTTTTCGAACACATCTTATTCTCTCAAGATAAAAGCTGTATATATGTAACCTTAGCATTCATCATATAACTTTTGGTTAGCAGTATACATCCTGTCTGTAAGCGCACGTGAAATTTTTCTGTCACTTTACACCCTCTATCGCTCGCCAAAGGATAAAACGCATGGTACATTCGACTGGAGACAGCAGTCATCAAATGGCCAGAAAATGAGTTGGATGAAGAAGTTCCAAGCTGTGAGACTCAGTGTGAAAAGAATGGAGTCTCAGGAGGAGTTCCTAGTAGGAGCAATCAACTCGAAGATGCGTTACATCGAAATGATCAAGGCCATGGTTGACAATGAAGTAGAAGCGTTAAAAAAATTGAGGGATGAAATTGCTTCAAATAAAAGAATATTGCGGATGCGACTGGTTCCCAAGTGGAATCTGCCTCCGCGTAACACTCAGTGTGGACAATGCAGAAAACAAATTGTGTGTGTGTACAAAAACTGTGCATGGAGGATTTGCGCGTGCTGTCAAAAATGTTTATGTGGAGCATGTCTCCGCATGCATACGATTGCCCGCCAGCAGAGAAACGCCAACGATGCAACTGCACCTGCCTGCAGTGCCGAAGCCGATTTGGAATATCATCAGTTTCTGAAATATCCGAAAGAACAAGACGAAATTGACATTATAAATTAATTTATAGTAACGTATGTATTTTTTCATCATACCCTGGCCGAAAGTGCCACATTCCCTCCCTGTTCAAAATCGCGAATGTAGTATTTTCGTCCCGGGTATGGTGAAAAATAGTATCCGCTCCACGGGAGTAAAATTGGCCAGCCCACATCTCGTGTTTGCCACCCTCGCCTACAGCTCGGGTGTCAATTTACACGAGATATGGAGTGTCCAAGTTTTTTCCTCCCTAGGTGCGTAATAAATTATTACACAAAAATTTATCTTGTATTTTTTGTAAAACGTATTAGTTTTACATTATATTTTTTCGTATTTTTTGTATTTTTTCGTGTATCGTATAGAAGTTTATTAGAATGTATTTTTCACGCAAAAATTTATATTGTATTTCGTTTATATAACTTTGAGATTTTCATTAAACTCTACATGTAAAACAAAAAGCAACGTTGTTTTTATTTTGACACATTTCAAATTCCATCGTGTTCCCGTTATGATCTCATATTTCCGTTTACTTATTTATAAAAGTTTTATTAAAAAATACATAACTGTAAATACTCTCAATTATAAATTAAATTTTTTGGCAAATAATAAATTTCAACTTCTTATATTTAAATTATGTAACTTTAGCAATTTGTACCCTCTTATATATATAAATCTATAATGCGCGGGTAGTTTAAAATGAACGCTGCCCGCCCAGCTGACGTCATGCAGCATAGGAGTGTACTGCTATGGCGGGACACATGAAGACGTCAGCGTTCCCTGTACGTGCCGATTTTTATCATTGTTAACCCCTTCATTGATGTTTTTATTGTTTTTTTATGTAAACAAATAATAACAACAACAATTAAGATATCTTAAATACTGTTTATGTCAACAAAAATAAGATACACCTGCTCGGGATGCGTTGTCGATCCCTGTACGGGACGATTTTTATCATTGTTGACATAAAGGGCAATTAAGATACCCCTTAATTGATGTTTTTATTGTTTGTTTATGTAAACAAGTAACAATAACACCAATTAAGATATATTAATTACTGTTTATGTAAACAAAGATAAGATACTACTGATGGGACCGATGACGTCATTTGTTTTGTCTTGCCATAGTAGGAAATATACTACTTTTATGTATAAATAGCATTGAACTCTGCTATTTTAAGTAAAAAATTTGAAATCTACTTCCAAGTATCATTATGTGTACGTGTATTGGGCCGTCAATTCTGAGGAAAGTGTTCAAAATTGTTTGTCGAAAACGATTTTATAGGATTTCAAATTAAAATGTAGTTGATTTCTGTCAAAATTTCATTATTATATGTAAAGTAAATTATTTTTTTATATGGTATGCGTAAAGTACGTCGTTACGCATCGTTTTCGGTGCGTAAAGTTGAATTTCACACATAGTGTGTGTTTATTTTGTTATTAGTAAGTATTGAATCTTACTAGCGTCGCTGTTCTATCCTGTTGTTTGCGGGTTTTTGGGTTGTAATTATAGTAAATGTGTACTCATCAGTAAATGTAATAGTGAGACGTTTATCGTGACTGCAACTTGAAGCGTGACCACATTGTAGTATGGAAGAAAACGTGTTCGAAGTACAAAGCGGTGCACGTTGTCTCTTAGTGTACCGCGCACCTCGGCGCATCGCGAGAGTCACACACATACACACATACAGACAGCACGCGAATGCTAATTGGTTCGCGCAAACTCGCGATTTTGGTAGGACGAGCGGGTCGGATAACGCAACGTACGCGTCCCTTGTATATATATGCTCTATACTTTACAACCTTCCACATTCCGTCTACCTTCGTCGTTGAGCGACGAAAGGGGATGCTAAGCTAAATCTAATTCTTTATCATTCTTTGGTAAAAAGAATAGTTTTACAATTGGCCTACGCAATTGGCTTGAACTAGTCTGTACAGTTACTACGCGTACAAGTTCGTCTGCACCAGTATGTAGCTCTATAAGCCTTCCCATTGGCCACTTACCAGGGGGTGAGTTCTCGTTACGAATCAATACAACGTCGCCTATTTCTGGAGCGCGTTTTATCTTTAACCATTTTGTTCTGGTCTGAAGAGACATAAGATACTCTCTGTTCCAACTGTGCCAAAACTGCTGCATCATTTGTGAGAGAAAATGCAATCGCTTGCCCATGGGGGGTGGAATCGTTAGTCAGTTCAGGCTCTGGTACCAAATAAGGAGAACGTTGTGTAGCTAAGTGAGCTGGTGTTAAGATGCGAATATCTGGATCATCTGACAGTATAATTAGGGGACGTGAATTTAAACAAGCCTCTATCCTGCATAAAAGTGTAGCCAACTCGGAGAATGTGAAAACTTGATTCCTATTACTCGTTCAAAGTGGAATTTCAGGGACTTCACTGCTGCCTCCCATAGCCCACCAAAATGAGGAGCTCTAGAGGGATTGAACTTCCATTCGGTTCCTAGGTCAGCGAGTGAATGTCATAAGTGTGATTGAAATTCAGAGCATCCATTTATAATTCGTTACAATTGCGCATCTCCGGCTATAAAGTTAGTACCACAATCTGAATATAATTCCTTACACCGATCTCTGCGAGAAGTAAACCAATGAAAGGCGGCTATGAAGGCGTCTGAAGTGAGGCCCTCTACCAACTCTAAATGACAAGCTTTAGTCACCATGTAAACGAACACGCAAACATATCCTTTCATGGTTTCCTTGCCTCTAGTCTTAGTCAAACGAACGCTAATGGGACCAGCATAATCTATACCTGATTTTTCAAACGGATGTGACGGTCGAACACAAGCTGTGGAAAGATCGCCCATGAGCTGAGTAGGCGTCCGAGCTGCGTAACGAGTACATTGAACACACATCCTAATTTCCTTTCTTGTTCCTCCCTAATTTTTCAGCCTGTTGAATTAACAGTTTAATAAGGAAAGACGAGCGAGGCAGAATAACAGGGTGCATAGAAGCTTCATCTAACATTGTGTTTGAAAGTCGACCGCCCACCTTGATCAGATTCTTTTGTATAAGAGGGTTTAGAATTGCAAGACTACTTTTGGCTATGTTTATTAGCTACAGCAAGGAACGCTCGCGAGTAAAATAAGCTGTAAAATAAGTAAAACCAAATTTTCTTTGCTTTTTCTATTTCTGTTGAATACAAATGTATCGACTCATAATTATCGTGCAAGGAGAAATGGTTCAATTAAAAAATACTAAAACGATAAACTCTATTCGTTGTTGAGCAATAAGCTGTAACTCGTAGAAGTTTGAGCAACGAAGAATATCCATCTACTAAACACTAAACTTCACTAGTCTCTTTCTCATTGGTTACAGCGTTAAAATGTACAAAATCAAACATTTTTATCGAAACTAAACTCAGTACACTAAAATTTTATTCATCCTGCTGAATAGTCCAAGGATCAGAGGATTTGGGCAAGAATTCAGGACCTTTCCACCATAGATCAAGTGAACGTAGTTTACAGGGAGCAATACCCCGTGGAACAATATCCTCTGGATTATCGTTGGACCTTACGTGATGCCAATATGCATTAGGC
The DNA here is from genome assembly GCA_030522905.1 of Torymus flavipes. NCBI lineage: Eukaryota > Metazoa > Arthropoda > Insecta > Hymenoptera > Torymidae > Torymus > Torymus flavipes. The sequence goes on along the minus strand of JAPYZO010008854.1, from coordinate 4,404 downwards.
AGCAACGTATGTATTTCTGAACATCTATTGGCTACGAAAGCGTTACAGCGCTAAGGGTGATCCTTCAACCAGAATAATACGTCAGCGGAGTCTGTTCAAAGATGTACATTAACGAATGTGATTTTTGAAGTACTATGAAAATGATGAGCTAGACGCGTTAGTAGTAGAGCAGTGCATAGCTCTAAACGTGGAATACTAAGCGTTTTCACAGGAGCTACTTTTGATTTCGCAACCTGTAATGAAACTATAACTTTAGCATTTTGAATGAGACGCATATAAAGAACAACGCCATACGTAAGTTTAGACGCATTCGCGAAACCATGAATTTTGACCGTTTGTGTTTCAGGTGTGAAACCCGTCCAACGAGGGATTTCTATTTTACTGATCAAGTGAAGTTCACTAACCCAATTTGACCACCTTTCGGCCAAGTCAGTCGGCAGTATTGTGTCCCAGCTTATCTTTAGCAACCAAAGTGCCTGTAAGATGATTTTAGCTTGGACGACAACGGGTGATATCCATCCGAGAGGATCAAAAGTACGCGCGATTCTCGACAGTACACTTCGTTTCATGATTGTTTTTTCTGCAACTACATTCTCTACCTGAAATTTGAAGAAGTCGCCTTTTAGATGCCATGAAATTCCTAACAACGGGATTGAATCATCAGAAGCAAATAGATTAACTTCGTCAGTAACGATCATGTCTTCTGATAATGATGAAAGCGCTTTGGAATCACATGACGACCATTTCCTGAGATTCATATCTGCTTTTCGAAATAAAGTAAGTAACTCCTTCGTTTTGGCTACAGACTCTGAAATAGAATGTGCTCCAGTTAACACATTATCTGAGTTCATTTCTTTTCGAACTACTTCAGCCGCTATTGGATACTCTGATTCATAATCATTCGCTATTTGTAATAGTAAACGAATAGCAAGATACAGTGAATACGTCAACCCATAGGTAACGGTGTTCAACTGAAAGACTCTGATTTATCTATCTAGTTAATCAACTCCTATATGCCTAAAAATTTTCTCAATATCAGCCGACAGCGCAATTAGATAGTTTTTCAAGTGACATATGAGTTCTATCGGATTCTTAAGAAGATTCACCCACTGTATAACATATTATTGAGTGATTCGCCTGTGCGACGTCGACATGAACCATTAAGCACGGTTCTTAATTTCGTAGAAGTACTAGACTCCTTCCATACGCCATGATGTGGCAAGAAGAAATAGTCTGAATTTTTCGAAGGGTCTTCACCTTCTATTAGAGATATGTGCCCTAACTCTAAATATTCCTTCATAAATCGTGAATATTCTACTTGTAGCCTGTTGTCTTTAGAGAAATTTGTCTCAAGACGTTTCAAGGCACTTAATGCTTGTGCAAAAGAATCACCTATGTTTGTTTTGCTTTGACATCTGACTAGAGAAATTATATTCCGTTATATATGTATATACTTTGTATACATAAATCTGACGTACAAATAGCAGAAGCGATTCCTTTAACCTATTTGGATCCTTCCAGCTTTTAAGTCGCTTTTAAGTCATCTTGAAACAGTGCGAATTCACCCTTTTTATCATAGTAAGAATCGACGGTTAGCTCAAAAAAATTTTGAGTAAAATAATCGTGGGTTAAAACGACATCTTTTGAACTTAAAATCTGTTTATGATTGCTAGTAAACTGATTATACCAATCATCTAAACCATTCAAACGAGATTGTGCTGTGACTTTTGTCATCTTAGTAGCACCTTTTTTTCTTAAAGTTTTCATATGAATTTACGATTTGTCTTTGAAGAACCTTTTGTACTTCATAAAAGGCGTCCATGATTGCGAAAGAGAGTAAAGTAAACCGTGTTCAAACGGGTTTAACTTTGAAACTAAACAAACGATTTGGGATGGAATAATGATTTGAGATAAGGGATTCAAGTTTAATCGAAAAATATTTGATTATTCGGGACCTACTAGCTCACAGGTAGTCAATAGAGAAACTTGAATAAACTATCAAAATTCAATAAGCAAGGGAGAACTCTCTACTTTCATTGCAGTGAGAGACTGCTTAGTAAGCAAATTAGTACACAATGCACACAAATTGTAAGTTAACTAGTAATAGAGAAAATTCTAATTCAAATTCAAAACGAAATAATTTTTAAGATAATTGAATAGCAATGTGAAGGATATAGAGCTACTTGTTTAAACGTACTCCCTAACCTATTCTAAATCTATCGCTATACGACTAGTTTAGTTTTCTGGAGTAAATGATCAAGACACACTGACAATTTCTTGATCATTATCATACATTGTTTAGCACTAAGGCACACTAACAATCCTTGGAGCGAGCACTCGATCACTCACATACTTTAGTTTAACTAAGCTATGCATAAATGATCAAGACACACTAACAATTTCTTGATCATTATCATACACGGTTTCACATTAAGGCACACCAACAATCCTGAATGCGAGCATTCGATTACTCACATTCTTCCTTAACTAACTATGCAGCGCATCCCTACTTGACCTGAGAAGGAACTCATGATTCACGCTCAACACACTATGCGACGTAATTAAATTTGCACACATTCCACACTTAAGTTTAGCATGACCCATACAACATACCACTTAACTGAGATTCTTCTTAATTCTTCTTAATTAAATGTTCAATTATAACCTTGTGATGCTGAAGCTCGATGTATGGTTGTTGGTATGCTGTGGCGTTGAAATAAAGTCGAGTGCAGCAATGTGTAGGTGGAACGAGTATCCAGCAGTGCGTTGAAATATATAGCGAGGCTGATTGAAACTGAAGATCCATGCAGTGAGAAGTCAAGTACGAGGGACTGATGCACACAAATTTTAGTACTGAAAATACGTAAACTTAATAAGTAATGGTAATGCAAAAAAAAGAAAACCCTAAGCGTAACTACAAAATTTACAAAGCATATAAGTTCATTAAAACTATTACACTTGTTATCTGCAGAAAGCTGCATTGAATAACTTACAATTAATATAAAGTTTAAATCTACTGTTTTGGAGCGTTGTTAGATTCAATTAAGAGAGAAAATCGCAACTCTGATTTGCAAAAAAAAATACAAAATTAATTGAAACGATACTCAAAACCCAACAGTAGTAAGTTGAAGCAGATGTCGATTCACAGGTGTTGGAGCTGGACGGATTTACTCCACGTGGTCGACGTCGTTCTAACTTCCAAACTGCAGGAAACGTATTCTCGATGTCTGGATAGGCGATGATTCGCTGAGCACGTTGATTTCGTCCAGGGTTTTGCGAGAGTTGTAGTGAATGTCGTAGAAATTCACCTGTTGCTTGCTCCAATGTGAATGCGTGTATGTGAGTGAGACACACAAACGAACTGCTCGCTCTTCAATGCCGACTCAAACTCCTCTTGATAATCCTTCGCGTTGACCACTCTTGTACCTTCTCAGATACGCTGTCCGATGCGTCAGCGACGAAAAAGCGCTTCGTTGTAGCTACGTATAGGTTATTCCTGCATGCACGAGGAATACGACGCGCCGAGGCGCGAGGAGGGACGCCGTGTGCTCGAACGAGACAAAATGGCAGACTTAAATTACGCCGCGCCAGCACGTTTTCGTTGCGCGTCTCGACTGACGACTTTTCGGCTACGCCGTATAATAAGAACTTGAGTGTTGTTGCACACTGCATTTGTGACATACCTCTGCAATTCCGATGAGAATCTGGTTCGAAGGACCATGTTTAATTTGTTATTAGTAAGTATTGAAATCTTACTAGCGTCGCTGTTCTATCTTGTTGTTTGCGGGTATTTGGGATGTAATTATTGATACTCATCAGTAAATGCAACAGTGAGACGTTTATTATTACTGCAAAATGAAGCGTAACCACATTGTAGTATGGACGAAAACGTGTTCGAAGTAAAATGCGATGCACGTTGTCTCTTAGTGTACCGCGCACCTCGGCGGCTTTGTGTAGTCGACTCTCTCTCTCACACACACACACACACACACACACACACACACACACACACACACACACACACACACACACACACACACACACACACATACACACACACACGCACGCACACACACACATACACACACACACGCACGCACACACACACACACATACACACACACACGCACGCACACACACCCACACAGCACCTGTCAGACCGACAGTACGGATTTCGAAAAGGAAGGTCAACCGTAAACGCGATTTACCTAGTAGTTAACATCGCGAAGGATGCGATCTCAGGGACTAGATGGAAAAATGGTGAAAAGCAATACTGCGCAGTAGTGACGCTGGACATGCAGAACACGTTCAACTCTGCGAGGTGGGACCGAATCATGGAAGCACTCGACCAGTTCGGTACACCAAAGTACCTACAAAAATTAATAGCTAGCTACTTCACGGACA
>JAPYZO010008851.1:0-13049 GCA_030522905.1 Torymus flavipes | reverse complement strand
GGATCAATGGGACGGCGACAACCGGAGATGGCTGCGCGCAGCTGGCGGTATCTACTCTCTGGGTAACTTATCTACTGCTGCTGCTATCCTACGTATGGTAAGTTACCGATATCAACAGTTGGTATAAAATTATTACGTCGAAAGGTAAAATGCGAAATAGTAATTGAGTGTAGCCCTTCGTGTTTTGATTTGACAGCACAAGGGTAAAAAGGGAGCATTTTTTGTAGATTATGATAAATATCTGTTTATCATCAGTGACTACATTTTCTATAACAAATTCGTATTATGTGACCGAAGATACTATAACATGTTGAAAATCAAAACGGAAGCTTTTACTATCAATAGCTAATTACAAAATTATTAGCATTATCATGTTACTTTCACTTAACATCATAAACATTTCTGAAATCGAATGATTAATTCCACCTGACATCTAATAAACATAACTAACCCATAACCGATTTATTTTCCTCTCGAGCAAACACATCGATTGAGTAAGGACTCCACTGAATAGGGGAGAAAAAATAAAAAATATGCGCAAATAAAAAGAAGCATAAATTTTAATTACGATCGCGGGCGCTCGCGCGATTTTTCCATACCCACGCGGTCTTTTCGCAACTTTCGTATTACCCCTTAACTCAGTGATGACATACGACTGCAAGGAGCGCGAGAGCGGGAACGAGCCGAAAAAAGAACTCTCGCATTATTCAAATTTTATATTCGATTATGCAAATTAATGTGAGTCGCATAAAAATGTCTGTCGCTCGCTGTACGTACGCATACCGCGAGAGCGCAGGGGTTTTATACGTCGCCTGCAAGTGATTTTTATGATTCTTCGGAAACAAAAGTCTGCGCGCGCGGCGCCACGTTTCCCGTCGTTTTCTCTGTACGATTCCTAGCTATGCGTATAGGGCTCCCCCTCGCAAGAACATCGCGCGCGCGAGATCTACGTCATCGAGGGTTTGTTGCGTACAAGCTGCAACAGTTTTGACTTACAGCGATGAGCGAACTGATGTCGTATACGTACAGCGCACAGTCATGCTTATATATCCCCCGATATCGAGATCTGAACGAAATGGCTACGGTCGTATGAATGATGGCTACTGATCTGCTCTTTTTATCGAACGTCGGCACTTTCTTGATATATATATATATATATATATATATATATATATATATATATATATATATATATATATGTGTGCTTTTTTATCTTGAATTTTGTATATAAATATTCAATAATCTTTTTAATTCCATATATGATTAAGTGTGTAAAATCTCAAATTTAATGCTGGAGAATATACATTCAACGCAGGGAAAATAATTCTAATAAAATGTCAGGAAGATTAAACGAAACCACAATCACGAATGAAAATGTATACCTACGCCTTTAATCAGAATATAAACGAACACCGAGATGGATCTTGGAGGTTAAGTGCTGAGGTCTAGTAAGAAGGCAGGGTAGCTTTTGCCGGGACGATGTCATGCTAATAGCACGGTAACAGCTTCCGCGTCGGGGATCTCGTCTTCCTATGGCCCGCACCGAGTGGCTTAACTGGATTCCATACATATTTTAACACCGCGACGGAACCGTACAAGAAAATTGGTTTGGCTGATATGCATAACCGACTTTGCGGATCCAAGCTCACGCGGATTTGTACGCGAGTCGCGCCGTGTGCAACCAGGAGAACTACTTCTGATTTGTTCCATTGTGTGTATTTGTATTATGTAACACATGATGATTTTCACCTTCTGAAGAGAAGTTGTAGAAATAAACAGATATGACGCAAAAGGGTAATAAAATATATATTCTACATATTTTTTGAGAAACAGAGCACATTTATTAAGCAGAGAATTAACATAAATTTAATAGTGTATCTTAATAAATAACGTTTATATTTGGTTTAAAACTTAAATACACCACAAGTGCTCTTATATAATAGATTAGGTCTTAACAGAAGAAATAAACAAAGAGGTACAAAGCCAGAGATACACGAATAACGTGGGCTAATATATCTATATATACGAGGAACAGTGAGATGTTGATTACTGTTCATCGTATATAGCTATAGTAACCAACGTTGTTCTTGACTTTTTCCTCTTTGTTTATTTCTTTCTGTCGAGGTCTATAATCTTATATTTACAAATAAAATTGAATTTAAATTATTATTTTAAATAAAAAATAGACTAAAAATTTTCATTTCTAGTAATATTTGTCACACGTTAAAAACGTTGAATAAATACACAATACAGATCAATATGTTTTATCAATTTAAAATTTGTTTGAATGCATTTTTAGGTTGTTTTATTTTGGTGGGGCCTTTTTCTTATTTTCTTTGTCCTTTATATTGGCATTATGTTTTGCTGGACTAGCTTGTATAGTTTTTACAGTTGTTTTACCTATAACTTCATTTGTCTTTTGAATTAGAATTCGTTCATCACTAACCTTTTCTTCTATCCTACTCACATTTAATTTTCTCCGAGGTGTAGAAGTCTTTTTGGCTGGTTTTTCTCTATTACTAACATTAGCTTCCACAATGCCTTCAATTTCTCCATCGTCGTTGACTAACTGAAAGTCCTCACTTCCTGAGTAATTACTCCGGTCAAATGTTATAATTAACAACGACATTAAACAATCAATTTCCATCAAAGGTCTTGCATCTAAACCAAAAACAATTTTTCCCATGTAAACTACAGATAGCTGTATAATTAATGGCGTGTAAATGCATATAAAAATAATACTTTACCTTTATTGTGTGAATCATATCCAAGTATACGATTTAAAACTACGGTAGGGTGTAGTGTCTCGTCAAACCGCGACAAGCATGTAAAAGTAGTTTCAGGGAAAATACTTTTTAGCAAACGAATACACTCTAGATAATATTTGCGTGTCTGAACTTCTTTTGTAGTATTCACGAATCCAATGCTGTACCTTTTAAACTTTATACCCTGTCTGATATATGATATCTGTCTAATAAAATCTTCACAATTTTCTGGATCTATTAATGCTGAGTACGATTCTACGTTCGACCCGTATATATTTAAGCCAAATATGAAAGGCTGATCAGACCTGGATGTCATGCGTTTGTCGTTAAAAATCATGCGAGCTTCTCCTCCCCAACAAGTATAACGCCTTCCGGAACAGCTAAAACATTATTTTATATTTAACTTACCAGTATTTTATTATTTGTATTGAGAATAGAATAAAATATAAAGTTGATATTAAATGAAGATGTATAATTGATCAAACCATTCATGAATAAGATTTATAGTTTTGTCAACTAAAGCGCGTAGTTTTGCCGCCTCTTCGAGGGACTTAAACGGGCATCCACTTGAGAATAAAATTAGCGTTTGTTTGTGGCCCTGCGAAGGGAGAAGTCTTTCAACGAAATAATTTACATTAGAATCGTCAAGGTAGTGGAAATCATATTTTATTTTCACATGTTCCTCTTCTACAAGAAGCAAACTGTTCGCTATACTTCGAGGTTTTTCACCTGTCGGTTCCAAACGCAATGAGGTTGAGTAATGCGATTGTATAATTAAATTTGGAATGTTTAGTATGAGAGTATCACATGGAAGTGTATTTTTGATCTTGAAAATATCTGAAAAATGATAGAATTTATTTTAGTTAGTTTTATTTTGAGATATAAAAATATTTAATACGTACCAAAATTATCTGTAAATAGTAATGCAAATTTTGGTTCAGTTTTGAGATATTTATTAATTTCTCTTCTTATACCGGTCCTGGTAGTTTTTAGAATACTATCTGCCGTGGAAAATGCAGGTATATTTAGAAAGTTTATTGACATCAGTTGAATTGGTTTCTTTCGTTCGTATCTACTGAGGCCCACTTTAACATCAGGGTCGAGTTCTTTCTTAGCTTCATCCATTTTAACTTTCCTTTAAAATTAGTGAGTAATCTGTACTATTCAGTTTGGAAAGATATTCACTAAATGAGCTCTATTCTGACTCAAAGTTATTATTAGAATAGTTCGCTACGAAGCAATAGTAAATATTTTGATTGTGCGTATACTCATTTCTCTTCTGGCTTACTTAATTTCTATGTTTCCATTTCGAATTAACTTTAGAAGGTATTACAATTTTATTTGTATTAATAATTCTTCTTGAAATTATAATTTTTCAAATTTTTGTAATCGTTCCAATTTTATATAATTTGTAACGTGGAGTAAAACAAAATATTCTTACAGCATTTATGTATCTATAATGAACTATAAGTATATTTGGATAAATATATTGAATATAAAGATTTTACATTTGAAAAACGGCAGGCAACCGCTTAAAGACATAAAATGTCTTTATTTCCTATTCATTTGAACCTTCTTCAATTGAGCAAATACTCCTTAGTATTTATATTAAAAAAAAATTAAAACTTTTGTTTACCGAAATAATTGTTGTATGAAATATTACTCGTGTATGACTTTTCTGACAAAAATGTATAAATGATTAAATAGTAGAATCTAGAGCTGGAAAAGTCACAGTGCAGTGACCACATAAAATTATCTATTGCGCAGTTATTCATTTATGCTTATTACTCATGATATACAGCATGGATCGTGAATTATTACCGGCTTACCAGACTTTTAATTTAAAACGTATTACCATACATATCACGGCGCGCGAATCGACCGTCCACATTCTTAAATTCGCATATTTCTGATTCACCACTTCTGGTAAATCTCGCGGCTAAAAAGTCTCAAATCCCTCACAATTGTTCCACAACCCTGAAGCTTCATATCAACCGTAACACTCTCAAACAAATAAAACCATCCAAAAAAATGGATCCCTCAGGCGCTAAAGTATATAACATCCTTAACGCTCCGCTCGGTAAACGGCGGACTCGGAGCGCTTTTTCGGCAATTCGTTCAAGTAGCGGATTGGCTCGCGAGGAGGCATATTTAATACATAAATCAAAGCGACGGTAGCAGGTCCCCGCCGGCGGCGCTCTCTCTCTCACTCTCCGAGGTTTACACTATGTATGCAAATGTATATACGTGTACGGGGGAGAGCTGGAGGTAAGGCGAGTGTGTGCCTCGCGTTGGCGTATGCATGCACGTGTATATGTATATACATGTATATATACGTGTCTGCGGTGTAACGCCATCTTGACCGCGCAGGATGGCGCACTCGAAAGATGGTAGTGCGGCGGCTTTTTCCCCGGTCATGTATATAAATCTCTTATCAATTTCAATAGGGCAAATATCGACGTTCGGATTTCCATCCCCCCGGGTATATTCCGCATTGTGGTGCCTGGGGGATGGGAAATGAAGTTTCCTCGCTTTTTGCATTTTCAAGTACAGAGAGTTTTTCAAATTGTTATCGTTGAACGATCATTCCTAATTTTACAAGTCGCACTCAATACTGAATATTATTCTATCTACCTACTATTATTTTAGAAAACGCACGTAATACAATGAAAAAAACGCACTATTCCGTTCACTACCACTCTTAAAATTCAAAATTCCATTCCTAATCCTTTTCCGCGATCTCCAACCGCCATTCAATCTTGTAACGCGTATAGAACCGTAACAGTATAATACAGCGTCTCCAGCGCGCCGTAAACGCGCTCTCTCGCACGCTAAAACGTCAGCCGCGCTCGACGACGCAACTCCCGTCTCTCGCAATTACAAAATTGGCTCGATGATCTCGCGCGGGAGATGCAGACGCTCAGATAAAATTTCGCTTAATTAGACACCAGCGCTACGGTACTAGAATCTCTCTCTCTCTCTCTCTCTCTCTCTCTCTCTCTCTCTCTCGCTCACTCTAAACCGCGGGCCGTTCAAAAGGGGACTTTCATGCTGCTCCGCAGCGCGCACCGCTGAGAAATCTCTCTATACGCTATCTTTCCTCCTGCTCTCTCTCCTCTATGCGCGAGCGGGCGCAAGCAGATGACACGTTCGCCAGGAGTGCGCTGATAAGGGAATGTGCCTGCCGTAACACGCTCCGCGAAGATGCCCGCATTACGGGGCCAAGGAGGTACAGCATGAGAGAGAGAGAGAGAGAGAGTCGAGGAAGGAAGGAAGGAAGGCAATCGTCTTTACGACGCCGTGATACGGCCGTAAGCGCTGCTACGTACCGTGCATAACAAGAGCGGTGAGAGAGAGAGAGAGTAGCAGCCAACCCCTTCGCGGAGCAAGAGAGTGAGCGCGGGGGCGTAACAACTTTAATTGAATGTTTGTAGCGCGAGGAGCGAGTTGCGCGCCAGGGGAGCTTGCGACGCGGTCGCGGCATTTTGCCGCTGTCGATGCGAGTGTGTCGCGCGTAAGGATTCTTTATGGTGGGTGATGGAAGTTCCGCGTGTTGCTTTTGGAAATATATTTATTTTATAAATTGTGGTGAATTTGTTTGAATTCAATTCATCTTGGTTTTGAATTTGTAGAAAATTTCTGTATAAATCTAGAATTTACGTTGACAAGACGTTGTTGTTATTATATGAGACTTGCGAAAGTTCCCGAAGAAACTGTAATAACTCGTTTGTTTTTATTTACACTTTCAGACCAATACACACACGTTGCTCTCTACGTCACCGCAAACCCATTTCTCTCTCTTTCCGAACCCAATCATCGCAAAAATTTTCGACTTTCCATCACATCCCACAGCGATTCGAACTATTCTCCGTGCCACAAGCGTAAACCGCGAAACAAGATGCAAATTCGGCCCAGCCATCAAGAATCCAATCCCCCGCAGCTAGGCGTCAACCCAATTACAAAAGTGTCGCGCGAAACGCTTTTAAAAGCCCGCAACAATGCCTGCATAATCGTTTCACAACCGACGACGCTTATAATCCCCGCGCCGCGTATTTATATACCGCACCACCCGTGGCTTTTACGAGCCGCCGCTGCCGCCACCGGCAAGAGAACAGCACTGCTGGCCGCGCGCTTCGACCGACGGCAATGGAAAGCTCCGCTGCTACAGCAGCAGCCCCCCAAAACAAATAGCTATTTCCATTTTTCATCAGGCCGCGGTGTGTATTACAGCGCGGCGCGGCGTAGGAGGGGGGCAGAATAGCCGCGGGCGCGTACCGGTGTGCGCGCGGGGGCGTGCTGTATAAAACCGCTCTCGCGACATTACCTCCAATATTCGCAAAACGGATTCTCTCGCTAGCTAGGGTGGCTCCGCGGTGTAATGAGGTGGTTTCGATTCCGGCCCCGGGGCAACTACTACTATACCTCCACTCGTTTCGAGCGTGTAGAGAAGCGTAAGCGAGACTCTATATATATATATATCTTCGGTAGCGCGCGGGAGCATGTAAATCCAACGTGTTCCAGGGCACTTAGGACAAGATTCGATGGGGAGGGAATTAGCCAAGACTTGCGAGAGAGTAGAGGTTGCGCTGCTGCTGCTGTTCGAGATGCTAAGGTGTGCGCCGTCGAGAGATGAGCTGCCGGGATTGGGATGGGGGAAAGCTGGGTTACCGAGAGAGTATGCGATGTGTGAAGGAAAATATATACTGAATAATGTTACATGAAAATCTTAAATCATAACTATTTGTAAGAAGTTTTAAGTTTTACTAAAAGATTGTTGAATGTCGAATACAGTTTATAAAGTGCAATTTTCTGAATTATCATCTTGTTATATATAAATACATTGTTATTCTATATCAAAATTAGATATCTAAAAATCATAAGACCTAAATCAAATTGATTAAATATTCAAGACGCATAAGAAATATGTAACTTTAGTATTACATAATAATTAAATTTTATAATAATTACATTTTATTTATTTCAATCATACTCATATATATAAATATATCAAACCACATCCTCCCGCAATAATCCTCCCTGTCTACGAAATTAAAACAGAAGAATCGTCGTCGACCGACTCGAACCACGAAACGCAATAGAGCGCGCGGGAAAGTTACCACCAACGAGAAACCGACCAACCAAGCCGCGGGGTTATCAGTTTTACGTCTCAAACGCGGGCGCAGTTCATCGCCATCGCCGCCGCTTGCGCATCCCTGAAATATAAATCGTAAAGGCGTGTCGCGGCTCGTAATTTAAACTAGCGCAGTTTGGATAACTAGTTCTCCCGCTCGCGTCGCCGCCGCCACCCCGACGTCGTCGTCGGCAACTCCGTTGTAAAACGATTCGCAGTAAACCGGCGAATGAGTTTATTGCGCTTATTGGCCGAAGCCAGCAGAAGTACGGGCGTTAAAACGGGCCGCCGCAATGTCGTTGTCGTCGCTGGCTCATGGCTGGTTATCCTCGAGCGACGACGGTGGTAGCGGGCTCGCCAATATGCGTAATCAAGTTTCATGGGCAACGTACGTACGCGTGTGCATGTCGCCGGTGCGCAATGTATGCATAGTTGCAAGTAGCGTGCTGCTGGTAATGCGTTGGCCTCGTGCGGAAGTATGTGCACTGCTCGAAGAGAATGTTTTTAGTGCGCTTTCGTGAGAGAGTTGCATATAGAGGTGTTTTTCTGGTGTCTTCGAGAGGGATTGTGATTTTTATATTTTCTGTTTGATAGAGATTTTTCAACTATTGTTGCACTTCTCCCGTATTTAATAATGTATTTTGTCATTATAATATAATGATGTCCTTCATCATTTATTAATTTCTTCAAATATAGTCCAAACCAAGGCTTCGTTTTGATTATTAGCATCGCTATTTCGAAATTGTCACTGGCTGTGCATGTTATTCCAGAAATTATAATGTAAATATCTGTAACGGCTTCAATATCTGATTAAATAGAAAAAATGTACATATATTCATATTTGCTCTATAAAGAACATTATATCATAAATAAAAAATAAGAAAAGAAACTTACGAGAAACTATGATAAACTTATGTTGGATAGCGCAGAAAAGAATCCGTTCTAAGTGTTTTCCAGAAGAAGGCGCAAAATCGTTTTTCATGGCTCCAGTCGTCATGATTTGATATCTCACTCTCGAAACTCACAAACGAGCGAACCTCTTAGCGATTAAAGTCGTGTGTCTATCGCATTTGAGTTATATGCAGTAGCTACGATTGGTCATAAAAAGCCAGTAAAACTTTCAAACTTGCAGTATATTTAAGCTTACAAAAATATTTCTTAAAAATATTTCACCAAGTTAAAATATAGTGAGCGTAGCTCCAAATGTTATAATAAAAAACCATTTCCGTTATAGTTTCCGTTCTTAGAACTGAACCATTATTCATTCCCTTATTCACTGATCAGTGTTGTAAAAAAACATTATTCAAGTTACATAGATTACGCGAAAATATATGATTGATAACCCTGAAGATGTGACAGTTTTCTAATTAGTTGCCCAAGTGAAGCGGCGCTGTAGTAGTTGGCTCGCATTAATTGAAATTCACTTTATTATCACGGATTTCTGGATGATTGCATCGAGCAAGTCGAAGGAAAACTGAAAAGTTTACATATCGGCTGAAATCTGAACAGAGTCAATTACCAAAATCTATTCATATTCCCCAGAGGCGCAAAGCAGAACTATATTTTTGGCAAAAGTAACTTTTCAATTAACGGCCTTCGTATCGATGAATTAAGTTAAATTTTCATTGTATAATGCTGTTCTCGATATTCTAATGCATTTCACAATCATAAATAATACAGTATGTTTCTTTGCAACAAAACACAGTTTCAACAAAAGTTACAATCCATCGCTAGACATTAGAATAAAACACTGGAAACTACTTAACTTTCGGTTAAAATGAAAGTGAGCCTTATAAAGCACTTATCATATTTCAAGCGAGATTCCGGCCAATAAAACGGGGCGTTTATTGGCACATCTCTGGGCGAAAAAAGTAATTCAAGTTTTAGAGTATAGCTGTACGTTCACTCGCTAGCTGGCGAAAACGTAAAGACTCGTCGCCGTCGGGCGCGGATATTTCTTTCGCTCTTTCTCTCTCTCTCTCTCTCTTCCTCGCCTACACGCGATCGCAGTAATTCCCCTCTGGCCTCCACATTGTCGCCTCTCTCTCTCTCATCCCGTTCGCCGGGGCGACGAAGGCGCAAGTAGTATTTTCTCAGATTGAAAAGCTTTCGCGATGAAATACGACTCGGGCGTAGACGTCGGCGGTGCAACCCTTCTGTGTGCTTTAATGGAATTAGTATTTAATAGTTTGCAGCAGTAGCGCCCCGTATACACATACAGCTCGGTGGTCCTTTGGCCCCCGAAAAAAAAGGAAATTTAACAAAGTGGATAAGCGGCCTGGCAATATTTCACTTAATAGCTTTCTCATTCATCACGCGAGCGCGTTGGTCTTTGGTGGCGCGCGAGGTGTCGCCCATGCATCGCGATTTACCGAAGAAGCGATAAGACCACGAAAACTTGAATTAATGGCTCTGTGCATCAGTCGTTGCTGCGCGGGTTTGAGTAGGAGCGAAATACAAGCGCGCGCGGTGTAGGAACAAAAGCGCGTGGGTGTGAAAGTGGGTATAAGTAATTGAGGCTTTCCGGGGCTGAGGATTTTTAAGGTATTAGTCGTTTGTCATTTCGCGTTCCTTGTCAATTTCAGCTTCTCCTCGAGATTCTTTCAATATTTTTAGGTTGTTTACGTGTTTCGCGATTCTGCTTTGAATGGAAAATTAGGGGTCGAGAGTTTGATTTTTCTCTCTATATCTGAATTTTATTTATGATTCATTATGGTTTGGATTAAAATATAATTCATGAATTATTAAACGCACAATATTCTTATTTCGACAAAGTAGTAGTAAAGCCTTATTTCTTTCATCCGACGATTTATTCTATTTTCTATATTGGTTTCTTTTCAAACGCATAATATTTTAAGTTTCTCAAACACTTTCATTTTATTTATACTCCATTACCATAACGACCACGTAAAAAGTTCGAATTCCAAAAAATCTGTCCACTCGACTCCTCGTCTATCCTTCGTGTATGCCTCCGCTCACCCAACCCCGTATAAGTCCGGCTGCTCAACTGTCTCGCGTGTTCGCACCCTATTGCCCCTCTACTGCAACGCGAACGACTCAATTAAATGGGTACAAGGCGAGAGAAGCGCGTGAGCCAGCGAGCGCTCTGGGGTTGATAGAGCGCTCGGTCATAAATATGAATTATCCGCGGTAAACGTTCCCCCGAGAGAAAGAGAGAGAGAGAGAGAGAGAGAGAGAGAGAGAGAGACGGGAAACACTGCCGTCGAGGAGAAGCAGCGCGCTTCGCTTTTTTTATCTGCCATTGATTTTTTCGTTGTTCCGGTGCGCGCATACTCTGCGTGAAATATGGCCGGTGGGTTTTCGAAATTACGGCAATATTTGAATACGAATCGATGCTAATGCATGCGTGATGGGTTTATATATTTTGGTAGGGGAGGGGTAGTATGCTGTTATGCTATTTCGTTCGCGTACGTAAGTGCTACTATTTTACATTTTAAAATAGTAAATAGCATCTAATGGAGCACTAAATATAATTTACAACGCAATTATATTGTTACTGCAGATAGAAGATCAATGCGTATAATAGCAGACAAACTGTATATATACCTTACTCAGCCCCCATAAAGCTAATTAATCCCGCGCGCAGTAGATCGAATATATACGATTTTCATCGTGATAGAACTCCGCAGCCGACTTTCGCCATTTTTGCAGTGTGCGCAGCAGCGGCGGCGACAATCGCGGCGTAACGTACGGCGCGCGCACTCTCATTTACCGCTAATGGAAACAAATTATAATTAAGTACTTTGTGCTGAGTTCGGCAGATTGCCGGTGACAGTGGCGCAGTTTGAGAAATGAAAGATGGTTAATGCCCTCGGAGCGCGCGGCCCTGGTGCGGCTAGCTGCCGAGAGGTATAATACCCGGTACTTTTCTCGCGCGAAAAGCTCGCGCTTTCGATGAACATTACGCGAAATGAAAGTAAAATATTGGATTCCCGCGGGGCGTTAATATCAATGCCAAAGTTTTCATTGCTAGAGTAATAAAGCGGGAATCGTGTAATATAAGCGTACGTGGAATGTAAATTTTGATGGGTTTGCAGAAATGTAGTTGGTAAAATTTTCGTATTACAGATAAATAGAAGAAAATTTTTGAAAAATATTCTACTTATCTGATAAAAATATCTAAAAAACGTATGTAAAGTAAGAAATCATATTATAGAATATCTTCATGGTTACTTGTACAATTTCTGGTAAGAATGAATGAATTAAAGCAACAGCACACAATCACCTATTAATTATCTCCTAATTCTCCCGCGACTATATACCACGATAAATAACCCCATACGCGCGTCCTCCTTATTTCCTGCCTCGCGACAAAACGGAACAATGCAGCGATATTTCTCTCTCCTATAAGCCACAACCTGAGCTCAATCCTATTCCCTCCTCTTACTCTCTCACCTCTACCAACTCTCAACTCCACTTTTTCCGGCCCATATACATACATATACACGCAAGACGACGCGAGCCACCCACTAAATACGCTCTCTCGACGAGGCCATTACGCGCGCATACGTACCCCACACTCGCGCTTTATTTATTCCTACCTCTCTTGATAATACTCGCGAGCAGAGAGCCGCGCACAATAATATAACTAGCTCCGTGAGCGAGCTCGCTTCCTTCCTCGCGCGCTTCGCGCGAATAGAACCGAGCTATATGCGACAAGGACGCCCAGGAAGCGTGTGCTTTGCTAACGATGACAAACGAGGCCGCGCTCTAAGACGCCATATTTATGCTAATCTCGCGAGGGCGGCCCGTGTATGTATGTGTGTGGGGATGCGTATCACTTTCCGCGAGAGGAGGGCGAAAGAGAGACAGAGAGTTTCGAGGGTGTCTCTCTGCGAGTAGCAAAGTGCAATGTGGCAAAGTCAGGAGAGAGAGAGAGAGAGGGAGTTGGAGTCTACGCATGAGTATTTCTGCCGATAAGGGAGAGAGAGAGGGTGGGATGGGTGAGAGGGGTATATTGTGAGGCAGTTTAATTTAGGGCTTCGGATTGTGCGCGGCTGTGTGATTGTTGTCGCGCGGCGCTTTTGTTTTGGAGGAAAATGATGGATTTTTGTCTGTATAAGGGAGTGAATGCGGGCTGATAAATTTATTGCTCGGTGTATTGTATACTTTTTTATATGAGGGTGTTTGAT
>JAPYZO010008849.1:0-16195 GCA_030522905.1 Torymus flavipes | reverse complement strand
CTTAGCCGCTAACTGAAATTTCTCTCTATGCGCAATTATTACTATACACACATCCGTGCGAATTTACATGCATGAATTGTGTAATTTTAACGGGCCGCGTATAAGCTACTTACCGTATATTATATATACACACACGTGTTCGATCAGCGGAACCCTTATCTTATTTATTCATAACAATCATTCGCGAATGAGTCATAGGTGCACGTTTTTTCAAAATTAGCAGGAGTTGAAGTTTAAACTTACTCATGCTAAATTTCCCTGAATATCCGCCCATATTGTAATTCTCGAAATTGTAGAAAATCCCACTCGTAAAAGAAGACATTCCTTTTTGTTTTAAGCAATAAAATGTAGATGATGCCTCCACTTTATGCATATATCTTCGCAGAAAAACATTTAATGTCGTAATACAGCATATGTCGAACAATAACAACGCATTTTCAATATAAACCCAGTTTAATCGATGTTTTATATAATAACGACTGTGCGAAGGCTCTTACACACGCTAAATAAAGCAAGCGCGTGCACGCCGCGATAGAAGAAGACGACGATAAAAATGCTAATTGGAAATGCAAAATTTTCTCCCTGTACGTATTTTAAGCACTCGTAATTATTTTCAATACCCTATCTCTCGTTCATTTTCGCTTACGTACACGACCGCTTTTTCTATTTTCGATCAGCGCCCTATTGAGTTAACGGAGAGTGCAATAAAAAGGAATACGCACATACGCGCGCGAGGATAACATTCGCGCATTTAAATACGCGTGTTAATTTAAATACATCGCGCGCGCGCGCGATCGCTCATTCAAATGAACGAAATAATTATTCGTGTCGGCGGCCATTTACATGTGCGGTTACTCTTTCTCCCCCTCTCTATATAGAAGCAAAAAAACAAATGAGAAAGAAAACGAAACCCACGTAAAAAAGAATAATATATACACTTTGTATATAACCCCCGCGTCTTTTCGCGCGTTGCGCATGCGTAATAAATGTAGCTTTGGCCGCTAATCTGATACGATTCAACGGGGCGTCGATAAAGCATTTGACCTATCGGGCCGCCATGGCATCAATAATATCTCGATATTACATTCGATTTAATAACACGTTCGCTCGCGTGCGATTTCAATTGTGTATATATATATGTATGTGGGTAAGGACTATCTGGCCGCGATCGACAAGCCGTGCGCGTGCGCGAGGAATATTCTCAGGCGGCTTCGCGCACGCGTGTATGTATACTTATATAGAGTTATATGGGAGATGCGCAAGTCAATCGGTATATTGCTAAATACTCGATACGTGATGCATTAAATTTAATAGATTAATGGGAGAAATGCCGATTAGGACGCGCTTAACGTAACTGCATAAATGAGTTTTGTGCAATTTTATAGTTTTAATTCATCGGGCTTGTAGGCTATACTCTCGAGGTATTGCGGATTTTTGCTTGGAAATTTATGGGGGAATTTCAGGTGAGATCGCCCGAAGCGTATATCGTGCTGCGCTCAACCGTTCGCGCAGGTTGTGTATACATATACGAGTGATAATAAAATATTATTGAATGTGTTCGAATACATATACGTGTTGACTTATCGATTTTCGCACGAATATTAGCAGCGGCGGCTCATATAGGCTTCAAATGAGAATTTCTTTATTAATAACATTTATACGACGTCGTTATGTGTGCGCTACTTTTGTATAGGTGTATAATGTATCGAAATGCGCGCTGGATATATGCATAAACGAATTAGATAGAGAAAAGGCATTTGGCAGGATGCAAAGTATCGGCGCGCGATCTAACTAAACAAGAGATTTCTTCTCGCGATCTATATAAATGGCTTACTATCGTTCGGAGTACTGAATTTACATTTCTATAGATATTCGGTGCGTACGCGCGCGTATATTTGAATAACCGCGCGAAAGTAGAGCACGACTTTTTGCAATGCAAAGTCCCTCTTTATACATTGTACTTAATTTTTTGCGGCAAACAATTCAGTTATTTAGCAACTTTTTGCGAAATTACGATATTGAAATTTCATTTTATATTCGCGGAAAATTTGAATAAAATCGACATTCCGATATAATTTCTATATAGTAAAAGCTCAATATAACGGTCTTATAATTCTGCATATATCAATGGAGTTGAATATAAGTGTTGCCATTTCAATGAGGCATATATTATGTTTTTAGAAGTCAAATTTTTGAATAAATGGGAAAGGATGAAAATATAATCGATTAGAAATCAATGTCTCGCGTTGATATAGTCTATGTACCCATTGAACCGAGTCAACTGATTTTTTTTTAAATTTAATAGGCAGTTCGAAAACGGATTCCTACCATAGGAATCTTAATCAAACTTGTAGCCTTTATTTATATTTTCATCTGCATTTTATTCGATATAACTTGCACAGAGTAGAGAACCGAAATAACTGAGCAAAAATTTAAAAACATAAATTCCGTACACGAAAACGACTTCGTCAGCTCCCCGACAACATTTACCACGATACCATCAAGCAACTTTCTTTCCCAAAAATTTCAGCTAAAAACTGTCCCGAAAGAAATTCATCCCAACTACCATCACAATTCCATCTGAAAAGAATCCTCCACCACCGTACAATTGAAATTCCACGTCGTTCTCCTTATCACACCTCCATACTTCTCAGTACCATCATAGCAATCTCACCCTCTTTCTCTCTCCCACGAGAGATGAATTCCGCACCGCGAGCAAACGTGCATTACACACGCCAGCGTCGCGTCATTAGCGCACGCGCCTCCTCTCTCCTTCCTATATACACTACAACACCGCGCTCTTAGTCCAATTTACCAAACACGAGGGGAGGAAGGCCCGATTACATCGGTACACGCGAGGAAGCAGCAGCAACAGCAGCAGCAACATTCTAAAGAAAGAATATCAGAGCTGCTCCTTGTTAAAGTACCACCGGGAGCAGCCGAGGTCATGGGTTATGTCTATCGCGCGAGCTCGCGATTCTTTAAAGTCCGGCCGTGTTGTGCATCGCTTATGTACACGGCTCTCCTTATCCAATCTCCAGTCACGAGAGAGAGAGAGTGCACTCACACTATCCAAATAGCTCTGCGCACATTTGGCCTTTACACCACCGAGCGCATTATATATATAGAATATCTGCACACGAAGGAAGAGAGTGCAACGTGCAGAATATACACTACACTACACTCGGGAGAAGAAGAAAGTTTAAAGTTTAAGGCGTCGGTGTGTGCGCACTTGATGCGCTCTCGCGCTCGCGGAGAAAGTGATTACGTGCGCTCGTGATCCGAGATTCGATCTGCGCTTCGCGCATATTGTTTATAGCGCGTGCAAGAGAGTAGGTATATATGTATGTACGTGCAGCGCGAGCTTCACCCTTCAATCCGATTTATCTGGTATTATTTATCGCCAGAGAGCCGCAACCGCGCCGGACGTAAGAGGGAAATTCGAGGATGCCGAGCGGAGGCGTATAGGATTTATGGTATAAGGTGTTGTGCTGCTTCGCCCATTGTGCACATCGCGCGCACAAAGTGAAATTTGACGATTTTTCCGGTGTGTTTGTGTATATGGATGTAATGCTTGCGGTCGGAGGTCTGGTCACGTCTTAGCATTATTAACCGTGGAAGGTTTGCGCGTTTAATTAGGAGAGTGGCGAGCGCGGTGGAGATTTTTACGTAACGCGGTCGGAGATGATGCTTTTTTAACGGGGAGAACAATATGGAAAGTCGAGAGAGGAATGCGCCTGGAGAGGCGCGTGCAAAGGGATTGATTTGTTTTCGGTTGTATAACGTATACGACGCCTTGTATACCGTGTGAATTACGACGAAAGCTCATCGTAGATTTTTCTGTATATTCCTCCATTACACGTTATAATAATATTCAATTTATCATATATATATATATATATATATATATAGTATATTGTATTATATACGTGCATAGCCTATACGTTTTACGGACTATTTTACGTAACGGCCAATTTTCTTAATTATTTTCCAAATTACCATTGCGCAATATGCGAGGCGACCGCCGCCGTGTATTAGCGCGCGAATTTAGTGCGCGTGGTCGAGATTTTTCTATGGAGCGCGGCCGAGTACTCTCCTATAGAATTAAAAGTATTCGGAATATTCATTAGGCGCGCCCCAAAAAAGCACCGAAAGAGACGCTGCGCTCTCTTTCTTGCTTTCCTCTTTCGGAGTAAGCGGATTACAGACATTTGGCTCACGGCGAATTTTACGGGTGGAAAGTGCGAGGAGCGCGAGCATGGGCTAGCGCGCGGCCTGACACCGTTTCAGCAAAATCAAGCTATTATGAAGACTCGTAAAAGCCATTCAGCTGTAGAGAGAAATACTCGTTACAAGTACTCTACGCGTGCAGGAGAGAAATTAATGTTCCATTCGAAAGTGTGCGAAGAGAGATGACGGCGAAGTGAAAAATTCAATGAACTATGGAGGAGACGACTTTTAGCGAATATCGCGCGGAGATATACTGTCGATTCTTTTGAGGTGATAAATTTAACTTGGTGGCGCGCATGCAAACTGGACGTAAACGTTTCGCACTTTAGAAAAGTTGCACTATCATGTATGCACTCGGCGGTGATATATTTTTCCTGTGTGTGTCCGATGAAAATGCAGTGTGTTTCGAAATAGTTCATAAAGAATTACGGCATTATTACCGGATGCGATGGAGACGATAATCCGACTCGATGCACATTCGCTTTTATGGGCGGCTGTAACATAAAGAATTATTCAGATGTTGTAGTTTATTTACATTTTTCAGGTGCGTAGGAAGAAAAGGTGTATTATAGAATAATAACGAAAAAAAAAGATTCATTTATGATGTTGGGAATGTGAAAGGACGAGTGGAATGTAATATACTTTATTGAGGTTTAAGAATTCTAAGATTTTTGAAACTCTGACGTTTATATTTGCTGTTAATTAATAACTTCCCCGTTTGAATTCTAAAATCATTACATATTTCATCTCTCATTTTGACGTCAAAAACAAGCAGCATTCGTCTTTCTTTCCCCGCCAACATAATGTTACATAGTCCACTCTAATGAAGACATTAGTTATTTTAAGTAACGTTTAAGTATATGGCACGCACGCAATTCCACGTAAATCAGCGACTAATGCGCTCACTAAACTCGAATTACTCAAATTTCACTGCAATTGAAGCGTCGAGAGTAGTTGGCGAATATTCAGTTGCCCGCAGTGATACATTTGCTACGCGCGCCTCTGTATAAAGCCATGAATTAGCGATTCGCTATCTCTCGTGCACTTGAGTTTCTCCGATTCAACTTCAGTGAGAGCTGGAGCAGAGGAATAGCATAATTTTTTTCGTGGATTCTAAACGTCGTGCATTACCTGCAGAGTGCCTGGCATTAGATCGAGCAGCTTAAGAAACCAAATACTTGGCATTTTTACGATTCCAATAAGTATTATCATTCTCTCGTAAATTAATGATTGAATTTATATTCCTCGAGCGAAGAGCATACGCGAAAAAAGATTAATTAATCTCAATCGTCTTAAAAATGCCATAATATAAACCCATGAGAAACTATTTGCTCCGTCAATGCACTATCCTATACACCGCCGACAATATAATAAAATGCAACAAATAAAAGCCTATACACATCAATTTTAAACAGACAGCGCATTGGTTTGAAAAAAAAATGCATTTATTGCGCGAGACGTACGTCAAGGGAACGCATAAAACAAAATTCATGTACTCTCCACCCAATAAAAAGACCCTGCTCGCACTGCACTTTTATCCACCATAAATAACCCACGATCGAGCAGTGGGAAAACCTCTTTCTCTCTCATTAAAAATCCACAGCACCTCAATCATAATCGACGATGCGGGACTGAAAAAAGCGCCCAAAACGAAGAGAACGAGAATCCGCTCCGTGGAAACGACAGCGCGCGCAGAGGAAGAAGAAGAAGAAGCAGCAGCGGCTCTCGCTGCGCGCTTTTTGCAGGTGCAACAACTCGCTCGCGTGTATATACCTACACTAGGCGAACGCGCTGCTATATAGGCTATCTCGCTGAGATCTCGAGCAAGCGAGTATAGAAAGAGAGAGAGAGGAAACGCGCGGCGGCGAAGCGAGTCGGCAGCAAAAAATCCGCCTGCGAGCATATCTCCGGCCCAGTGTGTGTGTGTGTGTGTGTGTGTGTGTGTGTGTGTGTGTGTGTGTGTGTGTGTGTGTGTGTGTATACACATAGTAGATGCGAAGCGTTCGAAGTTATCGTGATAATGCGCCCGTGGAGAGTAGAAATTACCTTTTTACCCATTTCCGCGCGCGCACGCGCGTAAAAAGTAATGCGCCGGGTATATGTATAGGCGCATTGTGCTTTGTTTACAAGGAGTCGAGAGCAGCCGCTGTACTGCCGGTGTAGTACAGGGGGAGCAGATCTAATCGATGGAGATATAATTAATAGGATGTGGAATTTGATTAGGTGGAAGCGTTTTTGCGGCCGGTCTGCTACAGAGGCGCTGGGAAAAATGGATGTATTGGGAGCGCGGGTGAACCGTATAGTAACTCTACTTTGCACGCGATTCTTTATTTTTTTCTGTATACTGAGTTTGCGAAATTGCAGCGCTGCTTGAGTTATTTGAGAGAAGGATTTATATTTGAGGAACTGGGGTTATTGGCGCGAGGAGGAATTTAGGTTTCGATGGGAGAGATACGTGGTGAGTAGTTCCGAGGAAGGAGCGCGCATTCTCGTTGTGTTTTTTCTTTAACGGAGGTGAGAATCGGTAGTAACGGATGATTGTTAAATATTGCTTATTGTTTGATTGGATCGATGATCGTTCTGATTAATCGCTGAGCCTTGATTTATTTCGGTTTCGTGCAAAAAATTCAGCGGAAATCTATGTATAATAATGCACCGCGAGTTTTCACTTTGTTATATTTATTACGGCGGATCGGCATTTGTTCGTATATACATATTTTTATTCATGTGAACTTTTTATTGCCTCATTCATGACCGTAAAATTATACCTTCTATTCACAATATTATATATATAGAACATCATAAACCCACTTTTTACTACAATAACTTTATTTATTCTATACACCGAATCAGTGAAAACATCTGTATTACCATTCGCTACCTTTCCACCGTGCTATATATACACATCCACTTCGAAAGGAAACGAATTATTTTTAACCATCGATTTCAATCCGCCCATTGGCAGAGAGAGAAAAAAAAACAATCAAGGATTCGATAACCTTATTTTGCAATGGCACAGAGATATAATGGCATAAACATTCTATTTCACCACTGGCCCTAACAAGGTAATCAGACCCATATAGAAAAGGAATTAAACATCTCGGCTATCTCTCAATTCTTTTCCCCGTCGATCGACCTATCAGCCTCTCAATATACCTCCGTGGAACATCTACCTCATTTTTAATAGAAGCTGCTACGCTTCTCTCTCTCTCTCTCCCTATCTATCCTTTCTCTCGAGGGCACTTTACAATTAAATTTCCGCAGGCCGCGAGCGCGCGCAAAGCGGAGCTATCCTCCACCAGGATCTCCCTCGGTCCGCGTGCAGGAATCTAGGCCTAATGAGTAAAATTGGCGCAGGATTTACCTCTCTCCGCTTTCCTCCTCTACACTCGCGACCGGGGGCCTGTGAAAAACTCTCCCGCTTGCGCGCGAGGACGAGTCTGCAGCGCCTTGCTCCTCTTCTTTCTTTTTTTCTTCTTATTTTCTTCTGGACCGTCTCTCGTGCCGCCCAAGGGGGGAGCGACGCCGTCGTCGTCACGCTATACGGTATTGTTTTATCTAGAATCGCGGAGAGAGAGCCGGTATCCTCGTTCTCAGCCATTGGCGTTTTAGGGATATACCGTGTGCTCCGCTTTTTGCGCGAGAGCTGCGATATAATTAACTGCGTCGCCTCCTCTCGACTTCCTTTGCGAGTTTAAAGTGGAAGATGGCTTTTTTAGGCTCTCTTTCGAGCTCGCGCGTACTCGTTTTGTGTGAAATCGTGGCGTCAAGGACCTCTCTGCCCGTTATACTTTTTTCTCCCGTGTGTTTGACTTTCTTTGCGTGAAAGAATTTCGAGATGATTAGAAGATAGCTGTTGATAGTGGGTAATTTTGGGTAATCTTGCTGGTAAGTTTGAGTTTTCTTTTTTTGAATGGAACGAATTTTCACAATTACACTAGTTAAGTCGATCGCATGATGGAGACGATACTTTGAAGATAATCAAACTGAAAATAGCTTTTACAAATTATCGGTTGAGAACTGAACCTTCCATGTATATTTTTTTTTTAAAAACTTTCTGATTATGGTAATTTTAGAGATAATTCTTTACCTTTTATTTAAGTAAGTTAATTATTTTGATCGCAAAAAATAATTTTCCCCCAAAAAGGTAAACTTTTTATAAAACAGTAATATTATTTTATAGTTTACGATGACATAGACTAGCTAGATATTCCATTATTTTTGTTTTCTCTAGTACTCGACACGAAACACGATATCTATTTCCTCCAAACAATCAGAATAAACAGTTTAAAACCACAATACGCGGGCTCGGAAAGGAAAGTAAACGACAAGTCTTTGTCGCTCGTCGAACACCTAACTTTCTTCTCTCTAAATTAATTTTTTTATATCCCCGCCATAAAGCGTATTACTTCCCTTCGCGTCGTCGGAAACAATAAATTTTCCGCCGTCCCAATCTTTCCCTCACTCTTAATAAGCTATCCGCAGCCAACAGTAGATCCATCTCTCGGCGCTTTGATGGCTTCACGGTCCATTTGACGGGCTAACAATGCTTCGCTCGCGCGTTTGATTTCTCTCCCGCGGCTCTTTTCGATAGGCCGCTGATGTTTTGGGTTATGTATACACGCGCCTTCTCGCCATCGACCCTGACACGTTATGCCTGCCTCTCTCACGGATTAAGGGCGTGTGTTGTTTTTTTTTCTTAGAGCCGATTCATCCCGACGCCAGACGACGCGCGCCTAATCTTTTTAATTAAAGAAGGGATCTGGAGATCGGAGATGGACGAAGACCAGTGAGCATTTGCCATGGCGTAGACTAATTTCGGCGTTGTGTAATTGATTAGACGGGTGAAAGTCGATTAGAAAAAATGAAACGATGATGAATGTTGGTATGAGCACGCACAAGATGGTGTCGAGAGAGGGGGGGTAGAAAAAAATATTTCTATTAGAGGCTGGAATCGGTTATTGATTGTCTTTGCCGTGATTGGGGAGGTATATAATGAGATATAAAATTTGAATGGATAGATGTTTTGTATCGGAAATGGTATACTTACATAAAATCATTAGCGAAGAGGCTCTTTTTACGACGGTTATAGGAATTCTATAAAACAACTTGAAATAACACTTCCTTATGGGAAACGTATTAGTCTTAATGATGGAAAACTTATAATGGGTTCTTCGGTGCACTAAAGATTATGTAGCATGAGAAAGGTATTTTTCTTATATTATCGTTTTATTCGTGTTGTAATTGAAAATTTGTGAGAGAACAAAATTGAGTTTGAAATTTTTGTTTTATAATCTAGTGCGTTCAATTGCTCATTGAATTCGAAGTATTTAAATACAAACTTCATATTGAATTTTCAAAGATCAACAACCTTCGTTCCTCAGGAGCCATTATTAATATAAAAAAAGCACTAAACAAAAAAAATTAAATACTTTTTCGCTCGTTTAACATTTCTTTACTTGTTAATTGATGCAAATGAAAGTTCACACACCTCATTAAAAACAAACCGACATCTCAGCACACTTCATTAAGATAAACAGTTAAGGCATTCCATTCACGAAACCACCGCACTCTCCCAAACCGACCAAAAAGTTACTTTTTCACCCAACACAACAGTAACTCCTTATACCCGTCGCCGTCACCAAGTACACATACACCTCGCAATTACCCGACCCGCGCCCATGTACGTCGCCGTCAACCTTCCCCTCCCCCGTATCATCGTGCACCTGTTGCTCACGCATCATATACTTATTGCCCACAACGCAACGGCAGCGGGCGAACTGGTTTTTCGCCGCTGTGGTACACGTGCTCTCGGGCCTTGACACTGACACCGTGCTGCTCAAGGTCTCGAATATTGTCCGGTCCGGCGTCCGAGGTCTTCAAGTTTCGTGAATGGAGGAAGAGAGAGAACCGATGCGATGACTGCTGCTAGTGTACCGTTACGCGCGCGCGTGTCGTCGCGCGAGTGTGCGTAAAAATGACGCCGACGTTGCGAAGAGAGAGAAAGAGCAAGGATGGTTAAGAGAGGAGGAACAATGGCGAGGAGGATACTGGACGGCAGGAACAATGGGAGAAGGGATTGGCTCTGCCGGAGCTTCTTTTCCGTTCAGTTGAACTTTTTTTTTTGGACAATTTGAGAGAGAGGGAGAGGGAGAGAAGAAAGATTAACGAGCGTTCGGAGAATCCGCGGAAAGCTCCAGAGATGTATTGTTAAGGGGCGAGAGAGAGAGAGAAAATGGCTGGTAATTTTTGTGATATAAGTTAAGTTTGTATGGATGGTGGTTATTGTTTTTACTTTTATTTATTCGATTTATTTTTGATTCATTTCAATAATGAGGGTTATATATTATTATAAACTATTAATAATTTATAATAAGTGGGAGTGGGATCTCTTTGGAAAGAATAGAGGCGATTGTCTTTTGTTGTTATTATATCCTTTCTCCCGATTAATTTGCCGTACTTCACTAAAGTAGGTCTAGATATTAATTTTTATTCCTTTTACTTCTATTGTTTTATTATTCGTAAACAACGATAAGTATTTGATTTAGATACGCCGATAGGAGCGCGAATAAATTTTATCTGTAATCAAGTATCTTGTATAATAATGCAATTTTTCCTACTTAGAAGGCTCTTGGTTGTTTTTCATATAGAAAAGAATGCTTTTATAGTCCACCGAGCATAATTCTAATCAGATTTATCATACTCTTGCTTTCGCAATCGTGTATAGCTACAATCGAGTATATTTTAATTAAAAACTTCTTTTTTTTCTTCATTTTTATTTTTACGTAAATCTATTAAATTTAGCATAATATTTTGCGAAACTGGCGCGCGACCACGTAATTTCCAGAGGAACGTCAATTTTTAAGCTCAACTTTCACTCCAATTTTAATGCTAATTTTTAACAAACATTAAAATCACAATCAATCATTAATGGCTCCGTTTTTTTCCCGTTCCCGCTAAATTACCGAGACGAACTGTATACTTATAAGCGCGCGCACATGCACATCCATACAGACATTTTCTAAAATCATGCGATTGAAACTTTTGTTACGAGTGAGCTATCGTAGCTTAAAACGATGTAACGAAACTTGAAATTTTACCATTACTAAGCTTCCTCTTAGAGAAAGCAATATTGTGTGAAAATATTTACGCCGATACACACATGTGAGTGGGTACACGCTGCTGTCCCACAATCTCCCATAGTAATCAAACAAATTACACCATTTTCCAGCTATATCCATTACTTCGATTTCCCTATAGGATCAATCCTACAACTCTAATTAGATAAACGTGCTCCTACCTTTATCCATATACCCAAACGCATATGTGCATCATACCTCTACAACACCACCCTATCACCTTCTTACATAACCCCATTACCTACCAACTCACGAACCAAAAAAAAACCCTTACCGCACCCGCGCGGGATTCCCGTAAACAATAACGACGGGCTTCTGCTGCTCGCGAATTCAGCGTTCCATTGCAACAGCAGCCAGTTAGCTTTCTCCCCGGTCACGTCGCGTATTATACTACTAACATCAGAAGCGGCAACACTCGTCCCTCGCCTCCGGGCAACAAATCAAAAATCACCATCCGCGCGCGTCCGCACGACATAATCCCATGGGTGGCAACGTAAAAGCCTTATACTGCCAAAGATCCCGAGGAAAAGGAGTTCGCGATGTAGGAAGAGTATAGCTCTCTCTCTCTCTCGCTTCTATTCCTTTCGCGCGCGCATAGTACTATATGCGCGCCTCTGAATGGCGGGGCTAGAGAAGGGAATATAAGCGTCGACGCGCTACACGGGAGCTCGTTACCGCGGGAAAGACAATCTTCCTCCCCGCACGTGTGTGTGTGTGTAGGCTCGTCATGGGGGATTATAAGGAAACGCGCGGAGCCGATGGCCGGGCTTGGCCGTATACACACACGTAGGTACATATATAGACGATATCTCTCGTGTGGCTGTTTTCCGTAGATTTATTGGCCTTTGGAAAGGCAGAGGCGAGTGGTGGTAGTAGTAGTATGAGCGCATCTTTCTCTTTCTCTTTCGATTCTTACGTCCTCTCTCTCCGCGAAAGTCGCAATTAAGAGGGCCGTTAAAGTCGGATATGGATGAGTCCTTATAAAAAAGCGGTGCAGCTTTTTTCGCGGATAGGTACTTATATTGAGGAAGGATTGTGTTGTGCTCGTTTTTTTCTTTCACTCGAAGTGCGTATTGTATGAGAGGAGGGAGAGAGAGGATTATTGGAGGAGCTATTGTGGTGCTGAGCGGGGTGGAAGTGTATCGTAAAAATTTTACGGCGTTTTGAGCAGTTTTATACGAGATACTATGTGCGCGTGCCCATGAGTGTGTGCGGGCACGTGAGCGTTTTATTTTTTATTTTAGAGGTGCTACGGTTCGCGAAAAAGTCTGCGCGCGAGGTCTATTTTATATATGAATGTGGCGCGTAAAAACAAAAATAAGAGTATAAGGCTGCCGGCGATATTGGTGTTGTAAAAGAAGTAACTGTATCTTTTTAAAGGTTTATTCGGAACGATTAATAGCGACGGTTAAGAAATATATAAAAATTTAATAGATCACCTTTAACGTCGATTATCTTTTTTAAGATTTATAGTTTTATTGTCAAACGATTTAATTTATATTACATAATAAACTGAGGTATCGCAAAATTCATTATTTTCGCGACGCACATCCGGTATATATATACTCGAGGAGGTAATTTTAAAATCACAACAGCATTGTTTCAAAGACCATTCGTTACACCGCTTCTATATATCCTCTTTATTCTCCGAGCGTAAGGCACAATACAAAAAAAAAATGAACGAGGATGTGTATGAAAGATTATTAGCTGCTTAATATTCCACGAACGTGTCTTTCTTCAGTCAAAATGTTTTATATATATGTTTTATGCTCGCTCTCGCGCGGATTGGGTAACTGAAAGTTAACTGAC
Organism: Torymus flavipes; assembly: GCA_030522905.1. Classification (NCBI taxonomy): domain Eukaryota; kingdom Metazoa; phylum Arthropoda; class Insecta; order Hymenoptera; family Torymidae; genus Torymus; species Torymus flavipes. The sequence goes on along the minus strand of JAPYZO010008849.1, from coordinate 3,017 downwards.
ACGGAGCTTTTAACGGGATGATTTCGCAAAATCATTGACATAATGGAATCTATTATTTTCACTCGGGTAACCTCGAAAATCGTTAAGGTAACGGTCGGTATTCAAATTCAGGCTGTACATAAAAAAACTGCCGGTGTATGTACGTATATTCACGTATATTTGAATTGAAGTTCTTTATAATGAGTCTATTTAGCGAAATTCGTTGTGAAAGTATATTTGATCATTGGAAGATTACTCAGTACTTTGTTTAGATAATATTTTAAGACACACGATAAATTCAATTTAAAATGCGCTTACAAATCAAAACTGTTTCTTAATTATAATGTTGAAACAAAGCGTATTATATCCTTGGTTGAATAATATATCATATAATATCCTTTATCATTATACCATTGCATTATATTCTTCAATAAATAACATCGCAGATAAACATCTTTAATATCGCTTGCAAAAATTAAAATGATATATCAATACTCTAACTAGATCCCCGCGTCTTACTCATTTCACTTCGAAAAGCTAACCGCAAACGCATCGAACACATCACACGCAGTATACACACATACCTATATACCCACCACCGAATAAAATTACGCGGCGAGCGGAGAGCCGAGAGAGCTAGTTGCGCCCGCCGCGTGTGCGAGTTGCGACAGTCCCCGCGCGAATTGCAAGATTATTGTAATGACTCCTATCTGGCGCGCGAGTAGAGTAGCAGCAGCAGCAGCCGATGGCGAAAAGTGGAGAAAGAGAGAAAGAGAGAGGCGGCGTTAACGATCCTTTTTCCAAAGTTTTTGGCGAGATTTCAAAAGTCCTGGCGGGATGATTGGGCGGAATTTTTCCTCGGTGGTAGATTGGGAGGAGAGAGAAAAAGGTTGGAGAGCGCGTGATTAAGTTTTAGCAATGGTGTTCAGGGTATGTATATATATAGTGTATATGTATATGTATGCGCGAGAAACTCGTAATTGAAGTTTGTCGGGCTTTATCTCACAATGGCGATGGTAATTATGGCTGGAATTCTTTGGAAATTAAGGCTAAATGAGGCATTGAAGGTATCCTCCGAATGCACATAAGGATTGCGCAGCAGCGTACTTTGATACGTTATTGATGGGAATCATAATGGCGCTTTATCGGTCTCGTGCAAATACTTGCAGGATCAATTTGAGAGAGAGAGAGATAGCGAGTTACTGCACACAGCAGAAGACGGATAGCATTTTTTGCTCCCCTCCTCCCCCTCCTTTAGTTATATTCGCACACTTGTATACGCGCGCGTTTATGTCGCAATGCTCGCCGCCCGTAAATTCATCAGTTTTAGAGGCGCGTAAAAGTGATTTGCAGCTGCCGGAATGTCGCTGACAATTGTAATAATTTTCACACTAGAGCTGCTGTTGCGTGCACAGATATTTTTCGGTAAACGTTGAGCGACCAACGGTAATAGAAATTTGTGAAAGTGCAAATATATTTGGTCGAGGGGGATTATATCCATTGAAATGCAATTTTTCAATCTTTGGTCGCCACGCGTATACAAAGTGTATGTGTGCGATGTCAACGTTTAATTTTCATGTCAGCTATAAATTGCGCCTTTTTATTATCTTTTATCTTGATGCGCCAAGTTCGTAATGTAGTAAAATAAATAATTCCTTTGAAAGCGAAATCAGCACTTTGTTGGTATATTTCACTACATTTTATGGAGAAGTATTTTGTAATGTATAACCGTAAAATCGCACTGATGAAATTTGTTTAAAAAAAATTAGATTTTTCAGTGATGAGCAGAAGAGCTGCACCATACCGTAAATCTAAAGATATAATCAACATCACAAAAATTCATTAATAATATTTTTTGCGTACATTATTATTTTTTGCCAGTGGTATAAAGGAAGCTTCGAGAAACATGATACTCACATGATACTCTATATACGTATCAATACAGTTAAAATATTTAATTAAATCCATTCGTCTTACACATGCTCATGAGTAATCGGGAACGATCTCGAAATATGAATCCTTGATATTATCTCAAAAACTCCTTTAGTACCGTATGATAGAGCAAAAACTTATTACGATTATTCTAATAGAATATGTAACGTATCCAAATTACCAATCTGTTAAGCATTACTACTGGTTGTAGAATTTATATTATTCCAGAAAATACTGCACAAAAAAAGTTACTGAAACAAATTGAGCTCCTCAGTACGTAGTGCCATCTTCTGGCTTACAATGTAACTTCCCTCTCGCAACTCTTTACTCAATTAGTATCCCACACGATCTTTCAAGATCCATTTTTCTCAACTTTGCAAGCTTATCTCAACGACTATTACACCTTAACTAAGAGCGACTAATCATAATTACACTATCGTAGCGAAAATCTCATCCAATCACCTTTTATTACTGTTTATCATCATTTATATAACAAATATCCGGTCACCATTAGCACTCGCATGCGTTCACTTTTATAGGAAGACACATCACACACCACACGCAGCATCGCTCTTGCGAACTTGGCAGCATCTCGGCCCACTATACCACACTCACGGGGGCAGAGAGAAAGAGAGAAAGTCACTCCGCACGTTCTCACGGCCGCGGCGATTATTAACGAGCGAGTTTTCCCGCTTTGGTCTCTCGCGCGCTACCGAGAATCGATATTATTATCCAGGCACGCGTGTATAATAAGCTTTGCCGAAAACTCCGCGCGTAATTACAAGGCGCGCGAGCTGTTTTTCGCTTTAGGACCCGCGAGGATGGCGTGAAAAGATTTAGAGGATCTGCGGTGGAGAGATATACTTATATGAGGCAGGAAAAGCGTGTATAATTAAGAGGTAGCCTTATATACGAGCGTGGTAAACTTCCGAAAGTTGGTATGCGCGAGAGATTTTTCGTTAGATATACTGTCGATACAGGCCGGTAAGTATATCTATACGGTCGCTTTCGCCTTTTCAGCGCTCTTGCTCGCGCGTTAATTTTTCCGCGAGAATAAAGAAACGAGAGATAAGGAGTAGAGACCGCGCGTTTTTCGCGGTTCGGGG
>JAPYZO010008847.1:0-11053 GCA_030522905.1 Torymus flavipes | reverse complement strand
CTAAAACCAAAACATCATACACGAACGAAAAATAGACAAATACAAAAATTCTATACAATCCCAGGACAAAACTCCCGCACTCTGTGCCGTACAAATTACAGCCCGCAGCCATATCCGAGAATTATAACCACGTCACATCGATAGCTATCGTAAAAGCTAAGCAGATCGAATGCCAGAGCGCGCAGATATGGAAATGCGCGAGTGCGCAAAGGGAGCCACTGTAGGGAGAGACACCGTAACGCCGAGCGCACACGACTGACAAGAAAACTTGAATGGCACACCTCTTACACCGAGATAGTGGCCCTCCGGACTGCCATTTGTCCCGATCGATGTGAAGAGTGCGAGAGAGAGAGAGGGGGGATGCACTTTAAAACGCGAAATGAGATCTAAAATTGGATCGATGATTACATCGCATTCAAAAATCCCCCCGCAGGTTTCTTTTGCGCGATGGGATCCAGCTCGCTGACTCCAGGAAGGAAACGACGACGAGAGAGAAGGAGAGATTGTGGAAGCGATTATTCTGGACGGAACGATTATTTTGGAAAATGGAGTTTCGGATAAGGATCGATGTAATTTTGTACTTTATAATATGCGCATTATGTAACCTGGATTTTATTTATTATTTCCATTTTTAATAACAACGTTAAAACGTGTAATTATAAAGCAAATAATTATTACGATTTTCGTGCGTCGGTGATAAATTGGATCGTAAAAATCATTTATTTTAATGTCATCTCTCTCTTGTATACCGTAACGTAATATTTTCATTAATATATTATTTCCACTTTTTCCGACAGCGAGAAAATTCTTCGCCGTTGAAATTACGCATACCTACCGCGAGATTCTCTTCCATAAGATTAACACCGCATCCCGGTTCTCTCGTCGGCACGAAATCTCTTTCGGAACGACGAGCATTCCCGAATTCAAAAAGAATTTCCATCATAAATCGAATATGAAAATGTTCACCTCCACTACTTATACTTCAACAACCGCTGCTTTCCATTTGCGAATTCCTCGCCGATACAAAGGGACACATTCTTGGGCGCGCGTTACATCATTGGCGAGCGAGACAGAGCGCGCCTCATTAATAATTTTCACTCCGCCGGGCACGCCAGCTCTCGAATCGAATATAATTATTCCCCAGCTTTGCGCGTGGAATATTCTGTCGCGGCGACTACCCGGAGTAAGTAGAATGTACATTTTACCCGTTCACGCGGGACGCGCACAAATCTGAGAATCATCGCGCGCGGCGTCCCATTCAATTATATATACGCGACGAGGGGGATACAATTCGCTTATACGAGTAGTACAGTGTAGGGCCGCGTCAGCCAGCGCTATGCGATACCTTCCTTATTATACGTACGTATATTCGCAGCTCGAGTACACTTGTACTGCACCCTCTATAGCGCTTCCGTAATTTACGTGCGTCCCTGAAAGTCGCATACCCTCAAAGCGCGCGCAGTTCCGTGAGTATATAGTGCGTTTGCGCTCGTCTTAGAGATGCGAAATTAAATCAGAATCGAGTATAGGTCGAGCAGTATAAGCGCGTGAAACTTTTTGTTTACCGCATCTCTTTGAGCGTGCGCACATACGTGTGTGTTTATGTGGGTAGGCAAAGTGGCTGCGATTTATTTGTCGTGCGCGTGCGGCTCGTGCACCACCGCACCGTATGCGCCGGCTTCTCTGTCGATAATTAATCACGTCACTTTATATTGGAAAATAATTTGCAATCGCGCAGTGATATATTTTATCGATCGGCGTGTGTATCGGGGGGTGGGTGGCTTATACGCGCGCGAGAAGGGCTGCGGTGATTGATTGAAAGAAAGGTTGCGTGTATGTTTTTTCAATGGGCGCGGGTGCGGTATAACTGCAGAGTCGATGTGTCGCATTATATAACCGGTAAAAAATGTTTTTTAATATCTTTTTTGTGCTCGGAGCGCCTCATTTCGAGCAATTCGCCGTTATACACGCTATTGACGGAAAATTTATTAACGTATTTTATACATGCCTTTCTCATTTTCCCATTTTATTTGAATACCGTCCGTTTCCATTTCAGCAGTAATGAATTCTCCAAAACATCAATATAACGTTATATTTAAAAAACACTGCGGGTTTAATTATCCTACGAAAAAAAAACGGCTTCCCGGTCACGTTCCAACGCAAAATCATGCCATTATTGTTTTTTTTTCGTTGAAAGACCAGAGAAGCGGCATTATTATTAAACCGCACTGATTAAAGTTGATGAAAATTAATGATCTTGGGACGCGGCGCCCAAAGCCGAGCTAGGCACGCAGGCGCGGGCGCGTATACACATCGTCAAAATCTCCAACGGATCTGAACACTGTATGTATGTATGTGTATGTGTGTGGTAATTAACAAGCCGCGAGAGCGCGAAGAATCAAAGCGCCGACAGGCGTGTGCAGACAACTTAAATTAACCCAGAAAATTATCGGTTCGTTAGCGCTTCGCCTGCTGCTGCTGCTGCTTCTCCGCACGGAAGCAAACACAAAGACGGCTCGTAGTAATACCGCATCAGCGGCAAAAAGTTCGTGTATAAGTTTTCGGGGGGGCAGCTTTAAGGAGCCGCCGCGCGTTTGAAAATATACTCGAAAGTAAAATAATCAGCCTCGTGCGAGAGCTGGTATAAAACTCCCGCGAGCCGCGCCGACGTAGCCTTTATAATACCTGAGCGCGCGCTGAATGCAGAATAATCCAGACCGAGAAAATGTGAGAGGAGAGAGACACTGAAATCCGATGAGAGCGCGGGGGCCGGCTGAATTATTCTAATTATGGCCATTATTTTTCCGCGGCCGGCGCACGCAGTAAAGTCCCCGCGCTGTGGCCACGGTTTACTCGTGCTCGCCATATCTTCCGCACTGTTTCGAAAGAGAACGAGAGAAAGGGATAGAGAGAAGGACACACAGAGGAGCATCGTCGTCCCTTCCGCCAATAATAAGCCCCGTGGGACAGAGAGAGGGATAGAGAGAAAGAGTACACGCGGAGAGAGGGCTTACCGCCTGCAATTGGTCCATCCGCTCACGTAGACGCCCGCGGAACCGGAAATGATTCACGACGAAAGTCGCGCCGCGCATGCCGCCGCGCGCTATAACACCGTGGCGAGATTGAGAAGGTGGTGGTAGTGGTAGTCGTATAGCCGAGAGATGGAAGAGCAAAGTTCAGCCGGGCGCGGTGTAGTATTGCGCTATCGGCCGCGTATACTGTTCGATTTTCAATGCGTGTCGTTACCGGCTTCGCGTCGCCCCGCGCGCGTCGCTCCGGGAATTCTAATATTGCGGATGAAATCTAAGGCGCGGGTGGTGGTCGCTCTGTATAATATCGATGCTATCCGTTCTTTTTTGCGTGATATGTTTATACAGGTGTATGAATGGGGATATCGGACAAGGGAGTTATATTTGAAATGACTATATAGATGGGTTGGAGAGAAAGTGCAGTTGCAAATACTGTAAACTTCACTTCCGATATTGCGGAATTCTCGGAAAGGGATTTTCGGAGTTGCTTTGAATCCGTATATACTGTTTGATCTGATGAAAACGGAAATGGATGGTAAATATCTGTTCGTTGGATGTACAATCTGTAAATGTTTGTCGGATTATAAACGAATTCGGAACTAACGTTTTGCGGTTAAATAAGATAGAGTCTAAAAAAGGATGATAATTACATTTGTCGAAAGATTTTCCAAGTTTCGGGCGAATTAAAAGAAAATTTAATCAGAAGAAAGTGTGGGAGCTAAGTGGGGGACTATATAGCGGCCGTTCGGTTATTTTCAGCTTATTGGCTAACTTATACGAAAGTTCTCGCGAAAATTCAAAATAAAGTGAAGATCATTTTGCAGTTATACACACAGCGAACTGCGGGTTGCTAAAACAAACTTAATTTAACACTTTTCTAATTGCGCGAGAGGCGGCCGGCACGCCGACCAAAACAAACGCCCCCACGGCGGAAAATTATTTTCGGTTCTTATCGTTCAATATCGAGCCTCGTTAAAAGTACGTTAGAATAATAATTTTATAATTCTCGGGTATAAAAGAGAGTACACAGATTTGAGAAACTTTGGCAAACAGCTGATTTACGGGCGATCGCGCACCTCTATATTTTTCAGCAATGCTTTTCTAAACTATATACGGAATAAAGTTTCGGCAGTATAGTATCCAAAAATAAGCTCTTAAGAGGATTGCCATCAATTAGTTCGGGCCGACGGCTGAGGAGCGAGCAGTTCGGGCCAAATTCAGCTCTTTAATGAAATGATCTATCGCGTAGTTGTTTCGACAGCTAGGCAACGCGCTGGCGCATTTTTCTTCGTCCGATCAAAACTATTATTAGAACTTTCGACTGCGGGGGCTATATCGGCGAAACCCGGCGCTCTCTAATAAGTATTTCATCAACGTTGATTCCATTCCCCTCAGCGTTGTTACTCAGCATTCACGTACGACTCTCCTCTGCAATATGTGCTAGAGTAAAACGAAAAAAAAAGAAAATCATCGCAGATAGCGCTAAAAACTTCTCCATCATCGTTATTCTCAAAAGTTCAACGATAGGGGATTCTACAAAACCGCAAGCTCACAGAACCGCGTGGGCGGTTCCCACGTAAATATATCAAAAAGCATACACCGAACGAGAAAAACGCCAGAGCCTGTATATGTATACATATTATACGCACATAATATAGGTAAAATATCGGGATGAAAAAGCGCGACTAAGAGGTGGCAATTTCTCAGGAGAGGGCGGGGGGCGTAAATGCGTCTGATCCGGGCGAGCGCTCCCGGGCTAATCCGCGCGGACGGCTCGCTCCTCTCAGCGCGTGTTTCGTTTTCCGGCGCGAGTCCGGGCGCTCGCTCGCGTTTACGGCCAGATGGTGCTCTCTCTCGCGAGAAAGTTTGTTCGTCGAGAGTGCGAGAGCGGGCGAAGAAGGGAGCACAAGAAGAAGAAGAAGAAGATCCGACGGCGGCGGGAGGGAGGGGTAATAGCTACATTTATAATCGAATTAGCGTATATTTATGGGGAAACTTGCGGGGGCGGAAAGCGCCGCGCGCACTCTCGCGCGTCAGTTCTCTTGCTTTCTCCTCTTGCTCTCGCGATTGCGGCGGGATGAAAAGAAGCAGAAGAGGGCGGGTGGGGTGGCTTTTCTCGTTTTCGAAGAATAGGGGGACGCGGTGTATCAATTATCCCGGTGGAGATAATAAAATCGTTATCAATTTCCCGTCATCGCGCGGAGACAGAGAGAGTTGCGCCCGCGGGCGCTCCAATGGGGAGGGACTCGAAACGCCGGGGTTCTGGATTTCTAGTTGGGAAAGGAACGGCACGGAGAGAGATAGAGATAGGGTAAGAATAAAGGAGAGAGAGAGAGGGGGTGTCTGACTACGGCAGTGCTCTTTCGTTCTTTATTTTCGCAAAGGAAAAGCTAGACGCCACCGTTCGCTACTCCCTTCCTTCGTTTTTCGCGGAAAACAAGGGTAGGATCGCTGAGAGTAGGAAGGGAAGAGCGACGCTGCGCGCTCGATGCAGCTGAAATTGAGAAATAAAATCGCCCCGTTGTGTGTGTGTGTCTCTTTCTCTTTCTCTTCCGCCGGGAGCAATGGAGAAATCTCGCCGAGCGCTATTTTCCCTGATTCGACAGCGAGCGAGCGAGGCTGCCGAGGCCTGCATATTGATTCGTCACGTTGTTTGTCTTTTCCCTCGCGCTCTCCGCTCTTTCGGCAAAGAGATTCTTCCCTGGTGTTTCCCATCCCCCTCTTCAGCTCCCACGCGCGGCGACGACTTTTCGTCATAACGCACACGGCGATGCACTCGAACGCTTCGTGCTTGCTCGGTAAATATGAGGGAGGAATTTTTTATCATCTATATTTGTAGTCGTATATAGGTAGCGGAGTAGCATGAGGAATAATTAAAAGCTCGAGGTAGGATAGGTTGGTAGTTTTGTGGTATATATTTAATACAAAGCGAAGGCATGTTGTAGCAGAATAGTTTTTCCTTTACGGTGTTATCAGAACGTGAACTGTGTTACGTAACGATCAAGTTTCCCTCGGTGTCATTGACACATTGCAAACTGCTAGCATTTATCTGGGTCATATATAATCGTAGCCATTTATCTTGTTAAACACTTTTCATAGTAAATTGATACTTGGACAATCTTAAAACATGCTTTATAAGTGCATCATTTACCTGTGTATGAAAATATAATTATATTAAAGTAGGATTTTCATTTTAGACAACTAAAAATATTACGAACATTAAAAATCAAGATAAATTGACTTGAAACAAATAAATTTTCAGTACGTTTATATTGCGACACGTACCCGATGTTTTTTAATTGTAATTTGATTTGCCATATTTTTTCAATAAATTCTGCAATTTTTCATGCATTTTTATTTACAAGTATAATATAGAATGTACAAGTCACACAGCAAAAGAACAAATTGCACATCGGCACTACATGCACTGATACATGTATAAACCATAAAACAAATAATTGCTACTATACAATGCTCTGAAAAGTATTTTGCGGTATACACTCATAAGCAAATATTGATCATACCTTACAACTCTACATATTATATTTACACGGCCAATATCAAGTTTATGCAAACTCCCTATATAGATATACGTGCTATTTGACTTTGCTCAGCGTGAATCTATCCGTGAAATCAAACTTTCTTAATGAAATACCCGTTAAAATTAATTTAATCGACCTTCGCCCTCTCACCCCCCTAAACATCCACTCATGCGACTCCGCATTTTCGTCGCCCGCAGATCGATGTCACCTCCGGAGTTTGACTTCCCGCATCGCGCCCAGCGGGTGATCCAAGGGACGACACACACACAGACATTACACACAGGCATGCAAGTTCGCAGCGGCGAGGAAGAGCCACACGCGGGCCGGCACACTCGGGCTGCTAATGGGTACCTAATCTTTGCAGATCGAGGAGGTAAGATAAAGCCTCTGCTACCGAGCTGCTGGATATATATATATACGTGACGTCGGCGTCAGTCCCTAGCGTATCGTCGACCAAGACACGGCGAAGTTTCGCCGGACGTGGAGGCTTGAGTTTCTTGTATCGTTCTTATTATGCTTCTTTTTCTCCTCCCACCCTACGTCGGACGCGTGTATTTAGTATCGGCCGAGGATAAACATTGTTATGAAGTATCCAAACGTATTACATACATGGATATGATAGTCGGATATCGATATAACGAATATTGTAAATTGAAAATGCCTTGATGATGCTAAAGGTTCGTTTGAGCTTTGTCGAATGCAAATAAAAGCTGATATCAAATTAATATGCGCGAATATGCATTTTGTTTGTAATACTACTGTAAACAAAAATCACACGAAATAAAAATCAAAGTATCTATATAAAAAATATTACAATATAAATTTAATGCAAAAGTTTAGTTGGTATTGCTATGTTAATCTTGCATGAATTTTAAAAATATTAATGTTATACAAATAAAGCAAACATTGCACGTTGAAAAACAAATAATATCGGAGATTTCAACATAAAATCAGTATTACACATAATGAGGGTGCTTATAGTGGTATATTCACATAAAAAAGGAAATGAGAACAAAAATGGAAAATAAATTCCATGAATATATGAATGTAACACATTAAAGGTAAAAGAAAAATCTAATAATAGTTCATTTCAAGTTTTTAAATAATTTATCGATTAGTATTTAAAAAATAATGACAAAATTGCAAAAGGTTGAAATATATATAATAAAATGATTGCTTCGGTTTGTTAAAAATTCAATATTTAAAGTTCATTTCGTTTTTCATGATGATACACGAGCATTGGAAATAAATTTTAATTACAATCATTCAAACAGCCCGCAATTGTATTAATTTTTCAATAAAAGAATAAATCAATTTAAAAAGAATTAAAAATATCGTAATGAAATCCGTAAATCCCATTTGTGTACGCAATGCGATGAATTCGCTCAACGGTCAAGAGCAAATGAACAACTCCATCGATCGCAGAGGGCTTATCGAGGGATTACCAAACGCTACATCTATACTATACATATACAAGCTCGTGATAGACAACAAAAAAACAAAGAAACGAAAAAAAAAAGAAAAAAAATCGCAACGCGACCGCTCGACAGCACATATATAAGCATCGGGACAAGAGTCCGTGCGCGGTTCACCTCCGCGCGCGCTTTTTCGGAATGAGCTCCGCGAGCTTTAAATTCCCGCGCGCTCGCGCGGGCTCTCGCGAAATTGTATTCCCAGCTCAAATGTTTTACGGTCGGTGCTGGCACTCACTGCGCCGCTCTGCTCTTTTACGGCGGTACGCGCGCGCCGATCCGCGAACGCCCAGTGGCTCTTACGCGCGCACGCGTCCTGAATCTCCTGGCGTTGCATTATGTACACACTCTCTCTCTCCCACACATGCGCGTTCACGTATACACGAGGATGGTCCAGCAAGTATGTGTATAGTAGTACATGGAAGGAAAAAAAAGAAGAGGGCGATGACGCGATACATCTTCAAGCGATGGTGAGAAACCGACACAGCTGAGAATTGTGTCGTTTTTATTCGAGAACTCGGATTTTTCTCGATAATCGAGTATTACAATGGACGATACCCGCGTTAAATATATACGACACGGGACAAATAATGAATAAAGCTTATTTAAATTAATTTAAAAATTTTCCTGGCGAGTGGAAAAATTAATTTGAGAGATAAAAGGGTGGCGAGAGAGATGAGTTTCGTTCGGCAATGAAAGCTCGTAATTTGAAATTCAATATATTAAGTAAACGCCATGGCAGCGTTGGTTATATGATAAAATATTACATTTGATTTAATAAAAATTTACCATGTAAAATATCAGCGATAATTACATTTTAAAGAGAAAATAAATTAAGATTTTACGTTGACATAAAAAAAAAATAAAAATATTAATTTGCCACTCTGAGCCTTTATTAAGCGAGTGCCTTTGTCGACAGTTAAAGTTAAAAGTAATATTTTACATACATGTTTCTGGAAGAAACACGATAATATCAATATTTTAAAAATATTTTCTATGCCAGCTTATTGTTGTACTTTTTACGGGTCAAACATGTTTATTCTTTCGAGTGTTCAAACGTGACCTATATATCGAAAATTTTCAGAAATTTGTTACAGCCACTAAAATCCAATACTAAAGAAGTATATAAAGTACTGAATTTCTCCGTATCTATAAAAAGTTGTTTCTACAACGTTGTACATCTATATATGCAATATATGAAACTATTGTATTTAACAACATAATTCTCCTTCTATAATACACATAAAAATGATGACATTATAAACTTAACTTTTCTATACCCACTAAATTCCGCGAATGTTTTTAACCGCGTCCCGGCACTACATCTTTCTTTATTCATACATCAAACACAACGACGTACCACGACCCTTTTCTCTCAAGGCAGGGCAAACGATCAGTGCGCCTCTTCGTGACGGCGCGCATTCCCCGCGCCCAGAGTCCGGCCAAGTTTTGCCCTCGCGCCCTCTCTTCTCTTCTATCATCAAACACGCGCTCCATTATGTATATATATACGCGTGAAAAGGAAGCGGTATTTATCGGTCCGGAAATGATTCCATTATCGCGCCGTCCGAAATAGGTTACTTCGGCTCGGACCGACGCGGCAATATAATGGAGCGCAAGGGTGTCACGCGAAACTCTACGTATAGCATCATCGCACCATCCGCTCACAAAGCGTGAGCCCCGATACCCTTGTTTTACCTACTAATCTACCGATTAATGCGATTGTAATAATTTTTCCGCCTCTTCTTTCTTCCTTTTATCCGCGTTGATGAACTCGACGGGATTTGTCTTGTCAGCGCTGATATACGTATACGTATATACCAGAGTGTGAGGGAGAGGAGGAGCAGGAGGAAGGGACGAGGAGAAGGAGTGTATCGGCCTGTCTTTCTTTGTGGCAATGCTGAAGATTACGGTTTATGGGCGCGGTTAATCTACGGTTTCTCGTATTCAGGGTCTTGATATATATTTTTTAGCGCTGCCGCCGCCACGGCGACCGACCAGCGAAGAAGCGTATACACGCGCGGAAGCGGTACATTATTCAGAGCGCGTATAATTAAGATTTATACGTCGCTGGTCATTCATTACGGCGATACAATACTGTATTTATGCTCCCTCCTGAAATAATAAATATCAACGGACACCGACCTCTCTTTGAAATCAGAATCGTTGCGAACTTAGTGCTCGTGAGTTGTAACCTCTAGTCCGATCCGGTTAGGTTAATTACGCCGGCGGATAATTCAAAGCTAAAAGTTTAATTTCAATTATACGGTGAAATAAACAATAACTGTTAATGGATTCAATTCAGATTTTCAATAAAACTTTTTACTTTTTTTCATTAAAAATGAACTTTAAACAATGAAAAATTCATGGAATAATGTTAACGCTGTGCTTGTTTAATTTTTAAAGTGCAACCTGTGAAAAGACTGTTATCATTTGAACGTATAGAATATGAAATTTAATAAATTCATCAGTTTAGTAGGCAAGAAAGTAACTAAAATAATTAATTCTCACTACGCGAAATACATGAAAGTAGTGTAAATCAGGTTCAGTCAGACGTGGATCTTTTTCACAACTTTCCCATTCAGTAATTTGATATTTCTTTATTACCTAAACTATAGCACATATTTTATAAATGGTACTTTAAGAACTGCGCATTTAACTCTTTACTCGAACCCCAATTGAAAAAAAGGAATTATTCCGTATCTCACTAACACGAGGAGCAGTTCTCCCCCCAACCGATGTTGATATTCCGTAGCCAGCACCTCAGCCTAGATTCTAAATGCTTCAGCCAGAACCAGCTCCATCGGCTCCGCCTCACCAGCACACGTATATAAATCAAAGTGTCCGCGGCGTCGACTTTCTTTAATGAACCGTGAAAATTACACCGCGGGCGTGTATCTGCATCGTGTCGCCGCCCGCAATCAAGTCAACATATACACTTATACATGACTAGCTACCGTGCAGCTCTCTCTATACCTCCAAAGTCTGCGGCACCGAAGTGAAACGCGGG
>JAPYZO010008844.1:0-11507 GCA_030522905.1 Torymus flavipes | reverse complement strand
CTCTGACTCACGCCCGAATGCTCCAGCACTTATCGATCGATGCGTATAAGTAGTTTTAAAATATTCTAGTTTTAAAAACCGTTTTTTCTGCTTTTATATTTTTCATTCGAGGAAATTCTTCTCATGCTTCATACGTGTGGAAATCATATAATAATTATTATCAATTGAAAACGAACGAAGTAATTCAACAAAATATATTATTTAAATTAAATTAAAATTTTCATAGGGTTTAATTTAAATGAAATGATACGTATCCATCAACCATAAGGAAACACTGCAAATTGCGACACAAAATCCAAATCAGTAGAGCCCATTGATGTTAATAGTGCCTTTATTTCTCACTGCACCACTCTCATACAGTCTCAAGTCTTACAATAATAAAACACATTTGCAACAATGCACAGTGCTCTCAAAAAAAGTGTCCCTCTTGATATATATTATATTTGTATTTTATTCATTATTTTACTTTTTTTTATTTCACCCTATGTCGTACTTGCTCTCGCACTTGTCGTACGATTTCACGCGCTTTAATTAACAATGCACCGATGCGATATCCTGCGACTTTTTTTCTCTCGCTCCCCCATCTCCCGCGAATCATTGCCTCAACGTTTACACCCATCATTATGTATAATACATATATACGTATGCGACTTTTCCAGCTAATTATGAATCAAAAGACAAGGAAAAATCTCGTTAGAAAAAGCCTATGTATACAACAACTGCAATACAAGTTTGGTCTATGTGTCTTATATGTGTGTCTGTATAATACGTGTGTGTTTGTGTGTGAGGAACGAAATTTTGATTTCGGTCTCGCTCTTTAATATTCTTCGCCTACTATAGATATATATATACGTAAAAAAAAGCTGATTGAGAGAGAGGGAGATAGAGTAAAAGGATCGGTGGAGAAAATCGTCAAGTATACAAATTCTTAAGAGCTACGGATAATAACACTACGCGTATACTTAATAATTAATAATAATAATCCATTTTTGGTTGTTTTCATCGTGATGATGTCTTTTTTTTTCTTTGTTCATCTACGACATTATTATTATATATATACTTGCAACTTAAATTTATGTACGCACATCTACTATATATATACCATCAGCATTGTAATTGTAATCAACAACAAACGAAACGTGTGCACTTTTGTACAATCATCGATCGAGGCTGCGTGTGTGATACTTCATTTTTTTCCTCGCTCTCCCAGCATCTTATTTTCATCCCACGTGCGCACTGTACTTGGATATATTCCATTCGTCTTCCGAGGTCTTATTATTTTCCCGAGCTTTTTCGTCTTATTGCTTATTTAAACATGAAAATCGGAAAAACAGTTAGCAAGCCCTTTTTTTCTCGTATAGATAGTGAATCCAGAGTCAACACCCGTCCCTACTGGTACTGGATTTTTACTCGCTATATATACGGAAATCACTTTTGGTGCGTGTTTTACGTTATTTATTTGTTTGTTCTCGTCTTTATTGCATTGCTTTTTTAGATTTCTCTCTTTGGATTCGCAAAAATCATATACGTCTTGACCTCGATTTCCACTACGTGAAAAATCATACACGAGTTCTATATTATTGTATGCAGCTACTGACAAAACTATATTCCAATCTAAAAGAAACTCGTGAAACGTCAAACGATCGTGGTGTGTATAGCTCTTTCAATGCAAATGTATAGATGTAATATTGTACGTTGCTCTTAGAAAAATGCGTTTATTTGAAGAGAACTTTTGATTGAATATATAGTCAATTATAAAATTTTTCTGTACACAATAGAATAGTTATCTCGTTAGATATCATCTGCTTGAATAATCGTATATTGATTATTTATAATCGTTCATCGGCGGATGTACAATAATAAACGGAGAAAATTTGTAAACTTCAATTCGTAAATTTTGAAAGTTGTTTCGCACGATGAAAAAAAGTAGGTATAGAAAGGTATAATTAATTTGTCTTTCGGTTTAAAGCGTTATTATAGATAAAAGTAGAAGATATAAAAAAACCTTGTCCAGCGGGCGCAGTCGCAGACGAAGTGCCATTATATAGCGATAAAAAATTATAAACCAAAATCTTCCGTTATTTCAGCGGCTATTCGTCTGCGATTGACATGTTTTGTTTTTAATACTGAAAGAAGTATAAGTTTTTTTTATTTATTATAGAGACGCAAGTAGACATATAGCCTTGTTAAATTGTCCCGATGGTCGAATAAGCCGCGCATGCGACTTGCAATTTAGCACAGGGGAGTGGCACGAGTTGAATTTTTCCGTAATTTAACTTTTCACACTTTTCCAACTGTACGTTCACGATTATCAGGTGTATATTTTATGTGTCTTTATCAGTAAATGTATTTAGTTATCAAAATTATTGAGGTCAGATCTTACCTAAAATTCGAGATAACTGGAGACTATTCTCTTTTTTTTTAAATATCGAAGAAATTACATTCATTTTATACTTTTCAATTCTACGTTTGAATGTGTTTATAATATGTTATTAAGTAGCTTCGAAAATTTAAGTCTATATTCATTGGTTTCATCTATTTTTCCATTTTGTTGTTACTTTTATGTATGTCTGAAATTATTATCGACCGTTACAAAAGTAACGGTGTTGTTATGATTAATAAAATATATATTTCACATAACATAATGTATGGAGAATATAAAAAAATATAAAAAATATTCAACTCGCGCATAACAAATGGTTGGAATAGTTTGAGAGATGTAATGAAGAATAATGACAGGGTAGGTTTTGAGATGAGATTTTATTTAGAAAAAAAATAAATGTACAATGATTGGGAGCGCGATTAAAGTAGTTTGTCGGATTAGCGGTTTTGCCTTTTTTTTCATTTTCATATCCCTACATAATAAAGTCGTTGCTGGTCGTTCACGTATTTTATTCCTTGCAAATACAACGGCGTCAATGAGAATGAAACTACTTTCTATTAGTGCTCGAGGAAAACGCAAGTGCTCTTATGTTTTTTTTTTGTTTTCTTTTTTTTTGTTTATAATCCTTCTCGAGGGGTACGAAGACATTTCAATGCTTTTACTTTTCTTTTGTCCTTTAAATACGAAAAGTATAGACGACGATGGATGGGGAGGGAGGAAGTAATGAACGAACGTGACTTTCGGATGGCAGGACGACATTGGCCTTTGAACGTGGAACGATGAATGGGTGAGGTGTATGTGAATGTATATAATATATATGCTGCACTTTGCCTTTTCTCTTTCTTGCGTGACAACGATAGATGACATTTGTTGTTCGCTCGCACGGACTCTTGGATTGCCCGTGTTTTCTTTTCTTTCTGGTCTGTCTTTTGCATCTCTGCTGCTTAATCCTCAATTAATATTTTTCTTTTGTACCCCTTACATGATCGAGGAAAACTCGTCGCGAATCGTCCGAGCAATCGTTTCTGCTTCGCTGAATAACTACTTATTCACATTAATGCTCGCGTTATATATATCGCATACGTTAAATGGACGTCGAAACATTTGTGGGTGCCATTCAACGATGAATTTTCCTCGTCTCATTGCGTACAGACGCATCCTCGTAGGGCTTGGCAAATTGTACTCCAAACAGTTTGTACGAGCACGAGGTGGAGCGAAGAGTTAAGCTCTCGAATGCTATATCAAAGAGCTCGACGAACTATTCTCTTCTCTTCTTTGTACTTGCTTGAAAACCACTTCGAGCACATTTTGCCCAACACGACGATTGCGCGTATCACATCTTTGCAATGCCTTTCCTCGTAATGCGCAAACACGTTTTAATAATTATGATGGCGCTTCTTTTTAATAATAATTAATCCCCTTCTAAATAAACTTCTACTCTACTATGATCTCAACCCTCCCGTATGTTCGGAGGAAAAAAATTGTCATCAGTTTTCTCTTCTCAATGTATCATTTATCGTATTTCATTTTTCTCCATTATAACACTATATGGTCTTTCTAACTCTACATCGACGAAAGAACCCTTCGACATATTTTTATTAATGATTTCTTTCTTTTTTTTGAGTATATTTTCTGAAAATTTATTTTCGTATAAAAAAAGGAATTTTCCAGGAATTTGAGAAAGCCGCAATTCAATCGTCGTACGTGTTTTTTCCTTAATCATGTATGTATGTATAATATGTATATATTTATATATCGATTACAACCGAAAATAATATAACAGTCGCGTCGCGAGCAGCGTGTGCGCTCATTGTTTCGCCACGCGTCGCGAGTGTGTACTCGCGCAGCCGCCGCCGCGGAATTTTTTTTTACCTCTCCTGTGTATATGTGTCTGGTTAATGCAAGTGAAACAATGGGGCCTCGGGCAGGTGATATTCAGAATGGTTACAATGACATCTACGTTATTTTTTACGATAACAACAAAAAAAGAGGAAGAAAAAAAACGCGCAAAGAACAGAAAAATAGAGGACTGTTAGTCATCTCGCGATTTGAAAGAGAGAAGCGGCGCCGAAAGAGAGCGAGCACCTCGCCGCGTGTTTTTCTTTTGTTCGCGAGCGACTTTGAAACTAGATGTATATGCGTACATACTGTTACTTTAGCAAAGAAAACTACACTTTAAAATAATCATGTTTACAATCGAAAAACGACGTCTCTCTGCTTGCGCGTGTGTGTATGTATGTTTTAGCGCTTGTTATAGTCCGTTTTGTCAATCTTTGTTCACCTAAAATGAATTAATAACGCTACTTTAGAATAGACAACAACTATACAAGAGCCTCCTGGCATTTTAGAGCTCGGTTAACTTTTTGTTTCGCCTCTCTCGCGCGTACAATAATACGATATTATTTTCAATACATTTTTCAATCATTGCGCTTTTCTGAAGGCCACCTACTCGAATGCGCATTAAAAAATAAACAAGCTTTCTCTTTGATAATGTCGACGTCACACCGTGTTTTCCGCTTCCTCGTTCATTTTGATAAAAGTTCAAATCAAAAATTAAAATATATTTTATATATATCAATAATTTTTTTGCCAAAGCTCTAAAAGACAATTACAATGATGTTCTCCAGAAGTGATTTCTGCATTATATCATTGCTTTTTTCATGGATGGCTTCGCGCAGGTGTTTGTTTGTTTTTTGTTTTTATCATCATTTTTTTGTTTTATCATTTATGAATGTACTCGTAGTAGTAGTTTTTTTAATAACTCTTTCTTACAAGGACTTAAGAGTCTTAAGAGGATAGTGGGATTTCTCGGGCGGGGCATGGGAGGGGGGGGGGGGATTAGGGTGTGGATGGATGGGGGAGGGGGGGGGTTTGGAAAGAGAGAGGTCTTAAGATCCTAAGTGTCGCGTTCGAACGTAGTCTAGCCGGGCGTTTCACTTCTTTTTGTTCTTGTTGTTGGCGCCGCGAGGCGGCGTGACAGGCCGTCCGGCGTTCAGGCCGCCGTACGTGAATTTCCTCTTGTCCGCGGGCTTCAGGATCTGGAAGCTGCACATGAGCGTTTCGTCGACGGACATCATGGCACCTGCGTTGTCGAACTCGCCGCAGTAGTTGGGCGCCGAGAACAGCGTCACCAGCTGCCGCTTGGCGAAGAACTCGTATCCGTCTTCGACCACCTGCAATCAGAGGGGGACAGAGTGAGTGAGAGAGCGTAATGAGAATGACGATGATTCGTATCGCAATAACGTGCATGCAATTTTTAGATCTTGACGAGCTTCCAATAGAAATTAATCGTGATAAACGCGTAATGGGGCGCGCACGCGCATGCTTTTGGCCGGCGCGATCATATGATAAGTTAAATTTGTTGTATCTTGATCAAAAAATAAACTGGTAATTTTAACAGCTATTTTTATATTATAACAACGTCTTTCGCTTATTTTTAAGTTGCTTTTTTTAATTCTGTAAGGATGCGGTGATTTGTTTTAATTTTGTACACATGTTTGTATTTTTTCATTAAATCGAGTATTGAATAATAATAGGTACAAAAATAAAGTTGTTAAATGAACAAAACATCACATTAAGACAGAGTTATTTGTCTGTGTACCTAAAGAGCTAATTTGTTCAACCTAGATTTCAATTAGATTTGTTCTTATTTTTGTTTCATATAAATATACATGTATAGTATTAAATAATTACTTCACATATTTACTTATCATTAATTTAGATTTTCAAAATGTTTTTCTATTAATAGTGAATTAAATAGTAAAAGCATAAAATAAAAAATCAATTTAAACTAAAGATAGATGATAATATATATAATAATAAATTGTTAAAAAGAATATTGAAAATTTAAGATATAATAAAGGAAATAAGGATTATTTGTTAATACAAGTAAATGCTAATTTGCTTTCTAATTTTCGCTTTGCCCCAGTTTCATTATTTCTAGAATAATTTAGTTGCTTATAAATTTACGAGTGCAAATTAAAACTGATTTGAAATTCAATGTAGAGATTTCATTTCATAACTTTCGAAAATTTAAATTATTGTAAAAAATTAATGTATTAACGGAATGGAATTAATGTATTAATGGAATGTAGCTCTATATTGTATTTCTCATGAAAAAAATACTTGTCTTCTTTGCACCCAACTCACCACCTGTACCTATGTTACGTACAAAACACTGATAAGAAAGAGGCATATTTACCTGATGCGCGCGACAAATAAGGTCGAAGTCATGTTTGTGAAGGAATTTGGCAACGACTTCCGCTCCGAATGTGAATGACACACCGCGATCGTTCTCGCCCCAGCCCATCGTATCCTTGTCGGGATCCGACCACAACAGATCGCACAACAGGCCCTGATCGGGTACGTCAGTTGGCCGCATGATGCGCCTAATTTGTTCCATGCTCTGGAGATCGGGACTCAGACCGCCGTGGCAGCAGAAGATCTTCTCGTCAACGATCGCCGCCACAGGCAAGCAGTTAAAGCAGTCCGTGAACGTTTTCCACAATTTGATGTTGTAACGACGCTTGCCTAAAAATTCATTTGATGAATTAATTCACATATAAATCAAACAAATATTCATTTTTAATTTTACAATTTATGTAATCAATTTTTTTTTTTTATCTTTGTTAAAAACGTGAACAGTAATTTTTTATACAAAGGTTTGTATAATGATGTTTTCAAGTAAATTGATACACTGAAGTATTGAATATTTAAGAAAAAATTATAGGGTCAAATAATCTTTATAATAAGGCAGTGCATTATGTCCAATTTTATGAAAATTAAAGACATTACAGCAACCAATTAAGATACTTAAATAACTTACATTCATCATAGAAACCATATATCCTGTTAATTGATGCGCATTCGTGATTTCCTCTGAGCAGGAAGAAGTTCTCAGGGTACTTGATCTTGTAGGCGAGAAGGAGGCAAATCGTTTCTAACGACTGCTTTCCTCTGTCGACATAATCACCTAGAAATAGGTAATTACTCTCTGGAGGGAATCCACCATACTCGAACAGTCGAAGCAGGTCATAATATTGTCCATGAATGTCACCTGCGAACACAAAGGAAACAATTATCTCAAGCCTTATCAATTATTCGTATAAGCATTAAAAGACAACATATCATCTGCTTAATCCACTATACCTTGTAAAATATGCAGTTTCACATTCATAGATGTAATTACATTGTTTCAATAAATATTACAGTTAGTCAAAAAAATTTAAATAATAATTATATTTATAGTAAATAAAATATTTCTCTGTTTGTGTTAATTAATCTATTTCTTCACTCTCTTATTATCAATAATAAACGTAAATTAAGTAAACAAAGATTGGTTAGCTTACCGCATATCTTCAAGGGTGCCTCAAGTTCCAGAAGAATGGGTTGTGATAGAAAAATTTCACGGGACTTGAGGCAGAGTCCCCTTATTTCTCCTTCTGTCAACCAAATTTTTTTGAATTTTTCTTACTTTTATTTATAGTTCTAATTATAATTTAAGGACTTTTGATTGTTGTTTGCTCTTAAGAAAATTTTATCAACCATTACATTACATTAATAATGTTCTTAATAATACAATTTATATAAATTTTATTAAAAAAATAGATCAATGAAATATTGTAATATAAAATGATAATACTTTAAAAAAGATGTACAGAATTAGAAAAAATGTTTCACCCTGCTTATGTATGAAAATATAACACATCCATAGTGAAAATTAAAATGTGGATTATCAAACTCTGAAAAAATAATATGTAGATAAGAAATTGGAGTAACTATTGAAGCTTGGAAAAACAAGTTGCTTTACATCTAAGTGGAACACCAAACCTTAGGGAAATATTTATCAGTAGAATCTCAAATAGAAAGCATACCATAAAAAGATAAATTAATGTTTTTATTAAATTTGTCTGAAGTCTAGATTTTGAATATGACGTTAAAAAATAGAAATTTAAATATAGAGTGTAAATATAAAGCTAAAATTTGAAAAACTACAAAAATTAAAACACTATTTTATTGTAATAAAATAAAGCAGTGAGTAAAAATTAAATGATGGCATATATGAGATATGTTATTTTTTGTTTTATTGCAAGAGTTTAAAAGAACAATGATAATATCTAAGTAAAAAATACTGACTTTAACAATGAAAAATTTCAATAATGATAAGCTAATGTATTGCATATAGATAAAAATTAGTTATCTGAAGAGTCAGCTATACTATTAGATAAAGTGTTTTGCTTTCAAATTTAAAAATGAAATGTATTCAAACTCAATTTTTATTTTTTATTAAATTGAATCAATGTATTTAACAGTTTTTTTTAAGATTTCTGATATTAAAATAAACAGTGTATGTCAGATTTGATTTAAATCCTTAATTTGTATAAATTCTTTGGTTAGACTCAATTAATTCAAAGACACATTCAAACCTCATCTAGTAATAGGAAATGTTTTCATCCTATCTTCAAGTGTTTTTCATCGCATCGTTCTCAATCCTATCAAAGCCAAGTAGTTTCATGCAGTAGTACATCTTTGTTGAGTTCACCAACTCATAAAAAACTCAACATGACAAAGATATAACTTTGCTTTTAATTACTTTTTGAAATGTCAAAGATTTAAGTACAAGTGAATTTTGAAAAATCTTTTATTTTCAATATATTTTTTTTTATTAGTATATAATATTATTTAAGTGAAAACAACAAATCATTAGTCATTTATATATTGTTGAATACATTTAAATCTATAATAAAAAAAAACATTAAATTCATGTTTCATCTAAATTAATATGTAAGAGACCATTCTGTCTAAGGAATTTTTTATAAAGCTGATGACTCCAAAACATTTAGAATACAAAGTATTTTTCTATTAGCATAGGTATACTCTATTATGATGTCATATAGCTATGTTTTTTATGATGACCAAATGATGGAATCATGACTTCAGAGTATCCCAATTCAATGAAACTCAGAATTTAAAAACTAAATTATCATGCTAGCATTGTAAACAACTGATTCAGATGTGTTTGTATGATTCAATGAGGAATTGATACTTTCATTTGATTTCCAATTTTTAATTTTAATTTTAAGCCTAAGAGCTATGAATTAGTCTCCTTTGTCTTTGAGTTTAAACGATTATTTATGGTACAAGAACATTGTAAATCCTGAACAAAGACACTTTATTATCTTCAATCATTTTTCATGAAGGTTTTAACATGCTATTTTCAATCTCTTAAAGCAAGTTTCACATTTTGCTCTATTTTTACTATGACATCACCACTTGCAAGCAAAATTATCTTCTCTCCTCAGTTCTTCATTTAGATTCAAGTCACAAAAGCATAAAAATATTGTCACAGACGAAACAACTTGCTTTTCCTGACATATCAGTCTGTTTATGTTTATTCAGCTTAAAACTGAAACTAGAATGACAACTTCAATTGGGCTTGCCCATCGCAAATAATAGTTCCTGAAGCAGAAGTGTCCTCTAATAACTGCTCCAAATCTTCCACTGGAGCATTTCAAATAAGACTGCTCCAGGCATTTTTCAATGAATGCCTCAATTGTAATTCTATTCAATGGCTTGAAAGCATCAATCCTCCTACAGTCCTTTCTTGTTTCGATCACCTCCCCGATTAGCTCCCAAAACTTCCACACAGCATCTCTCCTCCCTCTTTCTCTCTTTCAATGCAGCTGGATCAAACTGGTTTAAAGATACATTGCCCAGCCTCCTGCAGCATCAGAAATAAACCACGTAGAGGTACTTGACTCAGACACTGCTATCTCTCGAGGCCTCGCCCTGTGACTACTAGAGTAAACAAACTTGATTTGCCAGACCAGTCAGCATCATCATCATCATTGTTATCGACAAGCCAGTGGCAAGTGTATTCTTCCTCTCTCCTGTGCTCTCTGGCTTCTCCACATACCCAGAAGACAGATGGACAAGACAGAGAGCAAGAGAGAAGAAGCGGGGGCGCGACTCGGCGATGACTCGTCCGCCTAAATTTATAACCCCCGAGGTGGCGGCTACGAGGACGGCGAGAGAGAGAGAGAGAGAGAGCGCGTGCGAGAGCGAGACAGAGTTGCGTAACTATCTCCCTCTCACTCGCACTCTCTCGTCGCTAAAAGGCGGCGGCGGGCGGACACACCAAAAAGTCTCTCTCTCACTCTCCCGCGCATTCACTCCAAGGGTCGGCCCGTGCCCTTGACACGTTTCTGCATCGTATACCTACTCGTGGCGGCGGCAAGTCGCGTCAGTCTCTCCCTTCGACGAGGAAGAGAGAAACGCGCCGCGCCGCTTTGGCGAGAGAAACGGCGAGTGTGTGTGTGGCGAAAAGAGGAGTCAGCGGGATATAGTATATAGGTACGAGTGCGAGAGAGAGAAAAAGAGAGGGAAGGGAGTCGTACGTAGGAAGGAGAGAGACAGACGCAAAGATGGAGCGCGACTCGCGCGCGCGCGCACGCTATGTACGATGTACCGCGAGGAGGAAGCGCGGCCGCGCCGCGTCGTGGAGGCGAGCGCGACGACGACGACGCTCTTCCTGCGCGGGCGTGCGCGCTAAAATGCGTCGCAACCGCCACCTTATCGCCAATACATAAGATGGATGATGACGATGATCATCGCGACGATGCGATAGCTTTCCCCCCGTCCCTCGTGCGTGCGAGGATGAGATAGTCGGCCGCGCGTGCATACACACATATACACGCGGACACGCCGAGAGGTGGATCAGTATATGCAGAAAGTACAACTCACCTTCCAAGAGCCGCTGTATTATGTTGTCGATGTTCAGTTTGTCGGGGTCAGACATCGGACCGGGCTGGTGCTTGCGCTCTCGTCTGATCTATCCTCACACTCTCTCTCTCCGTCGCTCTAGCCGCTGCTCGTGCGCGTCCCGGGCAGACACCTAACTAACTGCGAGTAGTGTGTCTCGTGTGCGCCTGTCTGTCTGCCTATCACACGTACACACACCGACGAGAGAGCGCGCGCGCGCACACACACGACGAAAAAACGGGGCTACGCACTACTCTCTCTCTTTTGCTCTGACTCCTGCTGCAGAGTACACACTCGCGGCGACGACGACGACGTAGCACGCGCGCACACACCTCACTCTCTCGCTTGCTCGCCCGCTCTCTCT
>JAPYZO010008841.1:1856-17163 GCA_030522905.1 Torymus flavipes | reverse complement strand
ATATATATATTAAAAAACAGTGTAATCAGTCATCGAAAGCTTTATAATAAGCTTTAATAAACACCTCAACTGTCGGATCATCGCAATACGGTTTAATCAAGCGGACCTTTAGAGCCCGACATCACGCGAAAAATCAACATAGCGCAAAATACAATTAAGTCACTTTAATGTTCAATCAGATATACATATCTGCGCGATATCCCGAAAATCATAAAAAAACGAAAAAGAAAGAAGAAGAACGTATAGAGAAAGATAAATTAAATTTGCACATGTCGTGAGCACGCGTCCTTGCCCAACTGACAAGCGAGTAAACTAATTGGATCACGAACCAGTTTATACCCGCGCACTTTCTGCCCGTCGACGCAGCGAGCGTTTCCGAAAAATTATGTTACCGAAAAAATCTGCCCGACACAAATCCATGAAACATGGATCCCCGACACGACTCCATCTCTCGCTCTTGCTCTCACACACGCACTCACTATATAAGCTTTCGATAATCATCTCGCGATAAAGCCGTGAAGCGATTCGGCGGCCAATAACTTAATTATCAATTAAGAAGCAGCAGCCGTAAACGCTGCATGCATGCCTGTCTCTTTCACTCGGCACAATTAGAGGAACAGAGGCGGAAATATTTTCGTCGGCCTGGGCTAATTGAACGCCGCGATAGAGAGTCGCGGCCCAATCAAGCGGTCAGTGCGTAAATTATCATTATATACGGGGAGATCCAATTATTCGCGGCAATCGGCGTACTCCTCCTTTTTTTCTTCTTCTTCTTTCTTTAAGGAACGCGCGCGCGCGCGCGCAGAGAGTTAATTTACAATTATATGTGTGTACGCGCGAGGATATCGCGGAAAAAGTGACGGCCGCCCGCTGTTTCATTTCTGCGCTGAGCGCATTGGATATAAAATACATTTATGGTGAAAATCACGGCGCGCAGTTGTTATACGACGATGTTAAAAACACTTATACTCGCGAAGTGCAACGATGAGATAAATCGGAGATTAAAGTTTGAGCTACTTTTTGGAGATGCTGCGAGATGCGTGATGGTGATAATAATTCGTGAAAATATAATACTAATTGGATCAAGACTTTGTTTCTAACAGTTTTTTTTATAGTGATTCCATACTTACAATAAATCTTACTATTATCTTACTTTGCGTATCGAGAAAATAAATAAACAATCTATTTTACTGCTATTTGGACATACTGACAGCTTAAT
Source organism: Torymus flavipes (assembly GCA_030522905.1). Classification (NCBI taxonomy): domain Eukaryota; kingdom Metazoa; phylum Arthropoda; class Insecta; order Hymenoptera; family Torymidae; genus Torymus; species Torymus flavipes. Next base: position 15,944 of record JAPYZO010008841.1, on the reverse strand, counting down.
GCTGCACAATATTAAAATGTTTATTTTCATTATACCAACACATTAAAGGAGGTAAATCATTACGCACACTTACAGAAAATCTTTTCAGTCGATCGTGCAGGTCAAGCGCACAAAGAATACGCATAAATCTCCCTCCAATTGATTCTCGATTCTCGAAAGAAAAACTCAAGCATTCCGCGCAGCAACGAAATAATACTACCGCGGATAAATCAAATGCGCGCCAATATCAGGAAGTGACTCGAGCGGCGACAGATTGTTTAAATATATGCATATGCATGTACGAGGAGGAGAAAAAAAGCGAGAGGCGATTGAGCCCTAAATATATCTCCGGCTCGCATCTTCGCGCGTGCGCAGTAAGATTTATCGACGTCGTCATCGCCGTCTCCGCTGCATCTCGGTCTTCTCGTAGCAGCAGGCCTTGTGTATAGGTATATATCGCGGTATAATGTGGAGAGGCGCGTGACTCTCCACTTCGCAGGTGCAGACGATAGCGAACGATGTGGTCTGAGTGACAAATTAAAAGACGGGGATGGGTATCTGCATTTTTCTAAGACTTTTCTCTGGCTCTGATGCCTTTTCTTTTATTCAAATTCTGACATGCTTAATATTTTTGTTTTATAAATTAATACTTGTGGTGAACAAATGGGTTTCGGATAAAAGAAGAATTGATGAGTTTTAAGAACATTAATTTGTTGCTGTTGGCTATAAAATTACACAACACTTTGTCACGCACTACTTTTATTTTCTTGTGTAACCCTACATTCGTTATAATCTGTTTAATTATTTAAATTTGTAAGCTCGTAACCTATTTAATTTTCAAGATAAATATAAATATTCAACTGAAAAACCTCCCAGACTCCTAAAACCCGTTAGCTACACAATTCCGATAAAGCCTCCATCCCACCCCTCCGGTAATGACTTTATTTTATCCTCGGGAACGGCAACAAAAGTACGCACGCATTATCAATATTCAAATGTAGGTAATATAGCCGCGACATAAATAAACGCCGTGGCGATCGTCTGAAAGGTGGCCACGTCACTCGGGCGCAGATGCGTCTGCGCGCTTGCGCTCATAGACGCGCATGCGCGCACGCACACGCGTGTACTACTGCGCGTGCCGGTGGCTTTTGCATATACGACGTCCAAGTTATTGCCCAGCGCACGTCCGGCTCGCGCGCACGTAGCGCCCAATAAACTTCGCAATATTTTGCGGCCGGTGAGGAGATATCCGAGAAAGACGCGCGTCGATTGCGCGGGATTTTATACGCGCGGTACGTGTATTGTCTGCGCGAGAGGGCAGATTGATTTATTTGTTAAATAAACTAGTTGTTTTTATTCGGTTGAAAAACACACACACATATACATGAGTGTTAACTTTTCAGCAGTATTTTTATAGAATGTCGAGGTAAATACTTTTGCCATGAAAATCTAAAATTTTTTAGACGGTTTGATTGATTTGTCAAATGTATCAGAACAAGTCGGTATTAAAGTTTCAATACCTTCGTAAATATATAATGTTAAGCAATAGGATTATTTTCATTTCGCGATAAACAATTCTACCTGAAAAAAGTTCATATGAAACTTGATAAAAAGAATATACAAAGAAAGCAATGAAAAAATGCTTGATTGTTAAAACCATATTTTTATAAAATATCGTAAAAAGAAAACGATTCCCCCACGAAAACCTTAAATAAAACTCTCAAATCTTACTTACAGCACATTCATCCGAAAAACTCACCTGACACGTTAACCACTAAACGCTAACTCATGCCCAACTATCAGCGTACATGCGCACTTTTTCCTCATCCCTCTCTCGGTCCAAGAAACAATGGGCCGCTGTCAGGGGACGCAGCGCGCGGCCGGTATATGTATTATGGGCCACATATCGTGGCACGCGACGACGCGGCTCGTAAACGCGCGCGGGCGCATGCGCGCGCATTAGCATACGGCGCGAACGAGCGGACCACCGCAGATGAGGCGCATCAAATGCGCGTGTATGTGTATGTGAGGTTGATTGATATGTCTGAGGCCCAATTGTTCGAGTGTTTCTTTTTTTTCTGTGTCGCTTTTTATTAATGAATTCTTCAACATTGCGAATCTGCAATCTGACAGAATGTGCAGCGGAACTGAAGTTCTTGAATGAGTTGTTCATGATGCGACGAGGATTCAAAGGTGAAAATTAACGCGTGTGCGTGCCAAAAAAGTGGCTCTGAAGAGGATTTAATTATGACTGAAGAAAGCAAAATTAAGGTCAGTATGAAAAAATGTCCTTTAGGCACGGACGCATTAATCGACTGCGTTGAAGTATTCCACGCGAAGTCGTAATTAAAATACCAAATTTTAATATAAGGTTGAAAATTATTTAAAAATTGCATGATAATTACTCACGTTGTCACAATATTTTGAATTCCATTTAAACGTCATTACACACGCATCGATGATTTCAGAAGAGGAAATGCAGTGAAATTTATGTCCTTACCGAAAGACGCGTCTTGCTACTAGATCCCTACAGCTTGGGATACAATAGAAAATGAAGTGGAGTCAGAAAAAAGTATTTTTGTGAGAATATATATTGAATCGAACGCTCCTTATATGCATTCAAAGGTGTCTTCCTATCCTAAATGTGCATGGGATATAGGCTCAAAGAAATCTTCCTTCTATTATAAATCGATTTCCTTATAGTACATCCTTTTCCTATAAATATAAATGTCACCTCTTGCCTCAATGGAAATCCACTTTCTTCCCAGACTGCAGCGAGAATAACTTTGATTTTCTCATGCTCCAAAAGGATATCCAAGAGGCTTCCCTTTCATAAAAATAATAATCATGCGAGCAACCGTCGCGTGCACGTTTATTATTCACGAAAGCTACAATGTAGCTTGTCAAAATTAACTTCAAATTTATCATGAAACTACAAGATGGAAGATATAAGACTCGCTTTCGACGTGCCGTTTAATCTTGCAAGTGAACGTTACAAACAAGTTTACCGAAGCAACTTCAACTTCGGAGTATAATGTTACCAGATCTTCAGAAGCCGCGAAGCGAAATCTTCGCCGTATAACCGCCGGCAGTAGTAACATGTCCACACACCGCAACAGCCCACCGACTTCGCAGCACACGCACTCGGCGCGCGTTATCGACTTAATAGCCGGGATTAGCGCGGTGAGGGATGAACAGCGATTCTCGGGAGAAGGGGGATTGCCGCACGGAAAGCCAAGAGAGAGAGATAAGCGAGAAGAGGTCCCGAATTCGAAGTGACCGCGAGCCTGATAAGCCGGGAGGTTTGAGTACGGTGTTAATTATCTTTGTTGTTTTTTCCTCTCGTGCTCTCAACTTTGACGAAATATATAGTTTATTTTGTATTAAAAATTTTCTTTGTTATTCTGTATGAATACCATATTTACTTCCCACGCGGGCATTTTTTAATTGCCTGGAAAAGTGACAAAACAGCACCAAAAAGTAAAAAAAATATATTTTCTTATGTAAAAAGAGTTGCTGTTTCAGATTGCGCTGAGTAAATTTCAAAATATTCAATAGAAAGTTCAATATGGCGGCTCAAAGTTAAAAAAAATTTTTTTTTGGATAACCGATTTTTTATGATGGATAACTTGGAAAGAGCTGCCCCATTGAATTTTCTATTGAAAATTTTGAAATTTTATTTGTACATATAAGAAAACAAACTTTTCTTTTACTTTATGATACAGTTTTGTCACTTTTCCCAACCAAAGCTCCACCAACTCTAGGATGTCCGCGTGGGAAGTATTGAGTTGAGTGACCGTTTTCTGAAAGATAATTTTTCTTAAAGATTGATAATAGATAAAGAAAGTATAAAAAGAAATCGGAAGAGAAATTGGCAAAACACGAATACCTAATTGTCGGCAAAGAAACAAACAAACGCGAACAGGATCGAGATCCCCTTAAAAGTCATTCACAATTCTTAAACACACATAAACAACAACGAGCGAGCAAGCTATCACTTCATCCGAACCTCCGCAAACATTTAGCCGCACCCCAGCGAGAACACAGAAACGCGCACGTAGGTATATTCTCCTCCACATCCCCAAACGCAAAAAGTCCATCAGCATAACCACTCGACTTTCGAGTGGCTCGCATTCACACGTACTACTATACACGTCCCCCTCGCGCAGATTTTCCCCACACAATACGTCGCTCTGCCTCTCGTTCCCCTTCGACATATGCTTTTCGCTCTCTTTCTCTCTCTCTGCAGAAAGGGTCGTCACATAGTCGCATCGTCGCATTCACCTGGGCTCCCGGAAAGCATATGCACGGGGTTAAAAGGGTTACAATGGCGAGGCAAATGAAAATCCATTTAAAGGCGCACCGACGGTTCACGCCTCCTACGCAACCGCGGGACAATGGGAACGCGCGTTGGGCAATAATGCGCAGGCGCGCGCGTATACGTGTGTTCTGGATGGCCGAGGCGAATCCAGGATGACGGCTCTTGACTAATTTTATACGTCAGCGTGTAGGATTTTTCGGGGCGTCAAGGGGTTATTTTTCCGTCCCGTGTCTGAGAGGTATTGAGATGTCAGTTCTCATGAAATTGGATATTTGGAAGAAATTTTTCAGAGAGATGTTTATTGAAAATAGAAAACTTTGCGCACGATCAAATATTTATCACTTCAACGTCATCAAAGTAGTCAACCGTTAGCCTTAATGATCACTACATTTTTATGCAAGTTTCTATTATCAAATTTCAACGATTCGAGCGTCTTGTAAAGTTAAAAAAGCAAGTCTTTCGTTTATAGTCGAAGATAAGCTAAAAACCCTAATTGAAAGTGATACGGGCAGAAAGGTGAGGCTTTTTTTCTTGAAATTAATATCGAAGTAATATTAAAAAAAATTTTTTTTTATTTTGTAAAATACATTTGCGTTTATAATTTACCTAATTCGGCCAATCTGTAAGAAGATGTGATCCAATAAATATGAGAAAGTATGAAATTCGTATTACTTTCACGAAATCATTTATGTGTCTTTTGTCTGAGAAGAAACTTTAAAAATATGATTAGCAATAATCAATTTCATGGAACAAAATGAAATTTTGGTTTAGCTTAGGGAGACCTATAGCATTCCAAAATCTTTATTTCCTTTATACCAAGGATTATTCATAGGAGTTAATAATTAAATACAGATTTTACATATTTAAAAACATAAATTTTATTCTATTTTTGTCAATATTGGCCGAATTAGATACCATGTCAGGTAATTTGGCCAAATCGCACATTTTACACTTATGCACATACCCAATATGACATTTGGGGCGTTCCCAAGTTGTTCTTGGTAGTATATTTAGTATACTTGAAAGTCTCTTTTACAATTTTGTCCCAGCGCATTTACAGAAGGAGAAACAAAACATTCCGCTTAAGGTGGCCGAATCATCCCAAGTTACCTTAGGTATATCTGATTAAAAATCGTGCGGCTGTCTGAAAACCGCGCCCACGGCAATAATCCCAGCACCCTTATATCTGTATGAATTAAAAGAAAATAAAAACGCAACTCCAAGCCAAATTCGTCCTGCATCCGACTCTCACGCTCTCTCGCACACGCGCGAGACAGACATGGACATATAAACGCGCACACGCAGATGCCATACGATATATGCGCACGCTCGCTCGGCCGTCATAAATATCCGTTCGGTCCTCTCATTACGCTTGCATCCACTCCCTTGCCCATCATATTCCCGTTCCTACGAGATTTTTCTCGCTACTCTTTTTGGCCCGCCACTGGTGCTGAGAAGAAGGAGGAGGAGGAAGCAGAGCGCGTATAGATGCGCGCCTGCGATACCGTAAATCACACGGCGCGTACAAGGGGTTTACGAGGTGGCAAGACGCGCCTGGGAGCTTTGCGCAATAACACCGCGTTTACGCCTCACTTACCGACGCCGCCAGCGTAAATCATCCACGGATGATTGCCTCGCAGTCGCGGAAGGTGAATACTGATACCGAGATCGCATGTATGTGTATCTTATCGGCACGGGTCGGTGACGATAACCACACACACACACACATACACACATACGCGCGCAAGGTCATACGTTCGCTAATTACCTATATGCATGCGCGAGCGCAACAGTCTCGTCGCGGTGTATTCCGCAGAATCCGAAAAATAATTACACTGATCGCGTGTTAATAATCGATTAAAAAATTTATCGATGCAGCGCGTGAATTATCGCCGGGACCTCGAGTCGACGCGTTTGTGGAAATAAAAAAGGGGGATCGGAGAAGAGCGCTGAAACGCGAAAGAGAGAGAGAGAGAGAGAATCCTCCTCAGTGAAATTTGTCAAATAAATAAGTCATTACGGGCGCGTAGCCCTCGCGGCGATTGATTCATTAAAGAGCGTGTATTTATACACGAAAAGCGTCCGCTCGCGCGCGCTTTATAATATTGTCTCATAAATAGCCGCTCGGGCCCAATTATCATCAATAACAGATATGAAAACGATCCGCGTTGTATTTTCGCCGTGTCGAAACCTGATTTCGGAATGGTTAATCAGTATGATAACGCGCGCGCGCGATACACACTTGTTCTTTTTTTTCGTTCTATTTTGTTCATTTTTTCTCTCTCGTTATTATTGCGGATGAAACGCGCATATAACACGAGGCGCGATCTCTCTCTCTCTCGCGTGCGGCGGGAGCGACAAATTAAGTGGACATCCGCGTTAATCGCCATAAAGATCGGGGCATTTTTCTTAGATATCGTGTGATTATCGACGGCTCATTTTGAGATATGACGGTAGTGAAAATTGATGGGCGCATACGTGTGTACGAAAAATACGCGCCAAAAGTGTTATAAGCCCGGGACACTTTGGCACAATTATACGTTGACCGCGAAGAGTTATTGAAGTTTTGCTTATATGTATATAACTTCAATATATTTTTACCATATAACTTCGAGCCGCTAGTTAACAACATTCTGTATAGCCGTTAATTAAGTTTTAAATATTTCAGTATCATACAGAATCGTGTCAAACGATAAATTTTCGATTGATTCGAAAACGATAATTGATAATAATATACACCCTTATACTTATATACTTTTCGAACGTCGTATCTCCGACGATCATTAATTAATCATCGCAAACTCCCGCCGAATATCCTGTCCTCCCTGTACAAACCACCACCACACGGCATGTCAAAATAGGCCCAGCCAAGCGCGAGAAACCCCGAAAAGAAGTCACCTCCTTCCTCTCGAACGGAAGAAAAATTCTAGCATCCCAAGCTGCTCGAGACCGCGCACAAAGGACGCATTTATCCGAGTCCTCTCGAACGCCTTCGGCTGACAAAAGCCAGGGCGCGCAGGTATGCGTGTCGGTGGGGGCAGGTTTCGCAGTGCGGTCGCTCGCCCCCTCGTCGCTCCCTTATTCTTGTCCCTTGACCCCTGGAAGATCTTCATTCACGTGCACGAGAGAGAGAGAGAGAGAAGGGAAGAGAAAAAGATGTGTATAAAGGAGGAAGGAGGAGGGGAGAGAGCTACTGGTAGTGGGAGTAGGGATGAGGCCCCATATTAGTGATCCATCACGAGCTCGGTAAAGACCTCTCCCACATTAATCTGACACGATGCTGGGAGCCGATAAGCCGTCAGCGAGACGCTTGATTCCCTCCTATCACACACCTCGCGTTTATGTAGCTAAAGAAAGATCGATCGCGGATCGATTCGTCAGACGGTGATTTTCAATGCAGCTCGCGCGTCGAGAGTACGAAAACTCTTTGAGAGGACTGGAAAATTCCTTGAGCGCGAGGGATGATGATTGAGGAGGTCAATGCACCGTGAAATCGTGGAAATTGAATTTCTCGTTTTCTTTTTTAATGGAGAAGTCGAGGGTTGGAAAATAATCCATTAATAACGCTATGGACGGAGTATCGTGTAATTGAATGGTAAATAAGGTTTGTTGAGGAGCGCTTTTATGATGTGGAAGAGTTTATTAAAAGGAAATGTGTGAATGGTCGTTTCGGGAAAATTAATGATTGTCGTACATTAATTATGTCTGGAAATGGAGAAAATCTTTCTTCGGTTTTCCTGGTACAACTCATTTCGATCGGCAACACTGGGATTTTTCTCACTAAAGGCAAAAATATCGTCGACATTTATCGTGACCCACTAAGCTTATCAGCCGACTTGGTAAAACTTCAAGTTCGCTCGGGTTTTTCCAGAAATTAAAATAAATGTTATATTCTTGTATCGCTTTACGGCTGCCTTATACTCTAAACAAGTATATAGTTGTCATTTGGAAATAATCTTTCAAGGCCGTATAATTCGCGATTCTCCGTGACTATATTATTGAAGTTTGCAATGTACGTGTGTGTATATGCTATATCTCGAAAATTGCTTTTAAAACGGTTTCGAAATATAAGAGTCACGTAAAAACCATTGCTCTCATAACATTATACCCGTGGCATTATCTTTAATGGTACTATAATCTTATTTAAATGCATGCTTACCGTAATGACCTCATCATGAGAAAATGATCGAGAATAACTACGTTAACTCCGAGTGGTCACAAAGAGAGAGGGAGAGCAAATGAGACGAACCTCTCGCATCCCAAATCGAGGATCGAAATTCAATTACGCACACACATACACGCGCAGACCCTTAAGATTTCTCGTCAAGAGAGCTGCCCTCTGAGACGCTCTTATTCCGTCTCTTTTACGCTTGAAGTTAATTAAACAGGGCGGCACCTCGCGGTAATAATTAAATACGCTGAGGACGACAGCGGCGGCGGTAGCACGTCGAACGGGACCGTAAATTGCCGCGCGATTGACGTGGCGTCGAATTAATTGGTCTGATTATGCTTTCTCAGTTTGCCGACTCCCCATGCCACCGTGATAAAAAAAAATAAAGAAAAAAAGAAAATCGTTGGGGGGCTACTGGCCACGGTGATCGTTTTTTGCGGTCAATTTGTCAGGTCTGTCAGTGTCGGCGCGCGAAAAATAATTCACTTAACGATGAGCGCGTGACACGTCGGGCGCGGTTATTGAATTTAATTGCGCTTATACTGAGCGAGGGATATCTACATTATACTGCGGTGATGTGCTGTAATCACAGAGAATGATGTGATCTTGTCTTGACTGGTGACGTTCGCCGGTGCGTATAACCAATGATTTTAGCTCTGATCGTTGGATTTTCGCTTCCTTACTATGAGAGTAGTAATGTTCTAATGTTTAAAGAACTTTCACTGTCAAATATTGTTTATCGATATAAACAAGTATAATGTACAAAAAGTTAGATCGGAAAACGTATAGCAGCTTATTTGGAGTCTAAATACATTTAGTAAATTTATTACCAAAATATACGTTTCTAAATGTCGCAATGGTTCATATTATAGAAAGGCCATATTGAGAGATTGTATTCTAAAAACACAAATAAATAAAAAATATAATACATTTATAAAAAGAGACAGTGATATGGATCACTGACAAATCTACGCAAATATTATAGTCACAGTAAGATAACTATGAATTCGTCTCACGTTTACTCCTATTTTATAATAATTTCAACTGCGAGGATTGAACAGAAAATCATACAGCATCAGTACGAAAATAGTACACTACACTCTGAATTAATTTTACAGCATCACAATATTTTACTTACAGAACAGCATTATTTTTAATCGCCGAAATGATTATCATTATAATACACAGTTTTAAATCTCTTCAACATTTCTCCCCAATAAATCAATATGTTAATATACCGCGATTAATCAAAATAATTTATCGAGTCGTAAAATTAAGAAAATTTCATAATTATCGCAAAAGAACGAAAAACGAAATGTCCCTTTGCCACTTGAACGATTAATCACGGGGCCAAACCGATTCATTAGCATAAAATTTATGCGCTTCAGGTGCCCCTCTCAGCGGACAAATTATCATCCGGATTCTCCGGCATTACGAAAATTCAGGTATACGAAACGAAGACGCGAGAAAGAGACAGAGAGAGAGGGAGAGACTCTCTTTCTTCGTCCTTGATTTATTGGGGACCCCAGCCGAAAATCCTTGGTGGTCGTGAAAGCAAGAGATGCCTTTTTTCTGTAAGGAAACGGACGCGCGCTGCCACTCAATTCATATTTATTTATCTTTCTCTCTCCCTCTCTTTCTCTCTCTTACGCGGCCTATTGAGCTGGAGCGTTGGCCCAACACCGGCTGCCGTTTTTACGCCGTGCTCGCGTCTTCTTTATTCTCCGGGCATCCACTCGTGATCGAGTGGACCCGTCATCGATGCGACTGTTCACACGTTTGCGACTATGATTTCTTTTTTTCTCTTTTTCTTCTTCTTCTTCTTTACTCCCGCGCAGAAGAAGATGCCTCGGATAAATCAAGTCCACGCGCGCGTGTGTGAACCAGTCGTAATGGGAATATAATTTATTTTCTTATACGGCGTAAATAGAATGTTTTGTGAGAAATGAATTCAGCTTCTCTTACGTACGTACCACGATCGTTTTTAACGTTTCGAGTTTAGAAAAGTCACCTTTCCTAAACTTTCAATATCAATATAAATATTATATAGAAAAACAAAAATATTTTTCATGGTAATCTATAAATTTGTCAAGCACCTTCTGTGAGAAATGATTCAATAAACCCCAAATTATCACGAACAAGATCGAGAAAACCGATCCCCATTGTCTCTTCAAAAAACTTCAGAACTCTCCAAAAAACTGCCAAATCACCTGAAGAAGAAAGTCCCTTTAAAAAAAAAATGAGGCATCGGCAGTCGCGTGGGCGATCTTCCGATAGATATCTCGATCGCTAACTGCTCTAACCGCAGGAGGCGGAGCCATGCTCGAATTGCAACAACCTCTTGGGGGGATAAATAATATCCGTATCGCTTGCTGTCATCTCTCCGACGCATCTGCGCACGCGTAGCTCTCACCGGGGCGCACGCGCACCTTTTTTGGGGAAGAGGTTACTCTCTCCAACGGAGCTGAGAGGTGTAGGTAAATGAACGATGTTTTGACTTCTGAGATCGTTGTCTAAGTGTTATAGAGATGTCTCGGCCTGTATTCTACTCTAGAGGAGAGAAGAACAAAAATTTCTGTACAAATGAGGGAACGTTTTCGAAGTTGGTAATGAAAGTGTTATCAACGAAAGCAGTAAAATATCCATGGTATTATAGGATGATGAAAAATATTTGAAATAATCTTTTTACTTTGCAGTTCCAAAATGGAAAAGAGCATCTCAAAGCCAGTACAGCAAAGTCAAATGTGTGTATGTAATCCTTAACGCCAGGTGCGAAATTTCTATAAAAATCTACTGCATTATATGGCTGAAATCCTACAGCGGTAAGGGATTTGAATTGCGAAGCTATAGTTGAAAACTGTAACATAATGAAAAATAGTGGAATAAACCTCTAGAGGTATAATGCATGTATTTAATAGGTATAGCATTTATGGAGAAGTAACTGTTTTTTTACCATCTTTTTCTTAAAGATTGTTTCCGTAAATTACAATACACATAAAATTTGGCCCTACTACATCCAGAACTCGCTTCGAACTGCTTCCCCAACCCAGGAACCTCTGCTCCAAAATGAAGAAATCATTGCAGGTTTATAACCAAGGGCGAGACGCGGAATACACCGATTAATTCCAGTCTTATACGCATCGGCTGGACACACGGCCTGCATCGGAAATCGCTCGAAGAAGAAAAAGAAAGCGAACAAGATTATAATTGAGCCTCTCTCGTCCCTCTGCAGCGGCAAAGAGAGAAAAGCGACGAAATCCTGGCGACTTTGAGAGCGACGAGAGTACAGGGGAGGGGATTTCGGCACGCGACTGAGCTCGGGAGGAGGGACGACGAGCGAAAAGAGGAGACAGAGAGAAAGAGAGGAGTCAAGGACGAGCAAGAGGAGAGTAAAAAGTTTTGAGGAAGCTGCGGCCAGTAGAGGGAGAGTGAAAAAGAGACGAGAGCGCATTAACCTTGGAATCCCTAACCCACATCAAATGCACGCGCACGTATATGCGCGCATACGCGTAAGTACGCCTGCATCTTTTTTTAGCGCTCGGCGCTTAATCATTGCGCGCAGCTGGAAATTTAAAATTGCACTGGTATGTGCAAAAAAAGAACGACTGCTGTTGCGCGTGTGTGTGACATAACGTGCGGGATGATCTAGGCGGAGATTTTAGAGCGAGCGAGAGATAACCGGAAACGGCATTGATTGCTGCATAACTGTATACTCTTTGAACTTCATTCTGATGATAATTTTAATTTTCATTTTAAATGGGGGTGGTGCAAGGTCTATTTACAGCTATTAAAGGAAGATCGATCGACATATTCAGTGAATCTAAAAGAAGTATAAAAACATGATTGTTCTAAATTACCGACAGGTGGCGTATGAGCAATTTCGTGAACCTATAATTAAAATAAAGTTAATCTTCACTTGACTCTTTTCTCCGATTCGACTGAAGTTAAACGTAACATTAAAAACGGAACATGTACGACCTGCTCTTTCCCTTCGAAAATCACAACAAAAACTGGATTCCTCAACGATGTAGCGCAGGCTAGCCGGATGATGAAGAAATTAGTATTATACTCAACCCTGGTTACAAACAACAAAAATGACTCTTGCCCAGACTCATTTCGAAATGATTAATTTCGGCCTCGGGCAGAAGCTACGCGACCGCGCGCATAATGATATTATATTGGTCAGACAGATTTCCCCTCATTTTATCTCATCAGCGATCGGTGGATAATTAAGCGAATATATAGTTCGGACCCCGGCGACAAATCACGAGCGATGACGAGTGCCGATAATACAAGATCAACGCTGGTGGTAATTTACGACTCGCTCATTTGAAATGCAGATTATCTGTTTCTTTCTCGAGCCATGACGAATTTTTCATGTACCTGCTGCATTGCAGACATGATTTCGTTTCGGTAGCTATATAAACCACGATTACTTTCACGCAAGCTCTGTATAGAGAGGAGAATAAAGAACTGGCTGCCGTACACGCGCGGACTAAGTATGCCCAGTTGTAGTAATTTTAAATTAGCAGTTAAGGAAGTCTTTTACGATCTCGACTAGTTCCTGAATTTTGTCAGGTGTATATTATGTTCTACCTTTTCATTGGCTGTTTTTATCTGATTTATTTGACTTTTCAAGTTTATCAATTATGAGGTAATATCAAGTGTTAGGTATCCGTCGGACAATCTGATGCTATAACAAGTGGTGAAATAGGTTTCTCATTTCTTTTACAAAATAACTATTTTTAAATTTAAACAAGTGATCTGAACATCAGAGTCAAATTATTTTTGAAATTATTTTTTTTTACTGTAGCAGCACGAAATTCTAAAAATTCATGGATCCACTTTCAAACTAAGGATAACGTGTTATTTTTACGAAGGCTACCTCGACATATTTCAGTCGGTACAAATTTAGCCTGAACTTCTGATCACCTTTTCAACTTTCTCTCATCGGCATGAGCTGTTTAAGCACTACCAAACATCTTTTGCACTCATTCGTAATCTGCTCCATAAAACTTCCTTTATTCTTAAGGTTCCTCCAACAAAAAAAAAAAAAAAACCTATAAAAACTCTCAATGAATCGTGCGACCAATCACTCACCCATCCTCTCTTATCCAGCATATAACGCCACGAAGAAAAAAAATGGCTCCTCACTGTCCCCCCACCTCAGCGGCTCACCAGGCTCCTCCTCGCCTATCTCTCGGCCATTCGAAAGCGCCGCATAAGTATAATCTTTTATCACTGGCGCGCGCGCGCGTGGCGCAGGTGCTACTACTACTACTACTACTATAACAGCTCTCTCTCTCTCGCTCTTTCTCTCTCCATTCGTATCCTCTTAAACATTCATGCGCCACGTCCGCGCACGCGCCGTTATGAGAGATTGCGCGCCGCGCGCATTCGGAACACGTCGAGGCGGCGGCGGCGGCGGCGCATGCGGGCTCATTACCGGCACGCGCGCGAGCAACCCGTCCGAGTGGCACGCGTCGCGTCTAGTTCCAGAGGCGTAAGCGCGATGAGGATATGTATGTATATATATGCCGGGGCGCGTGTCTCTATAAACATCTGCTGCGCATCTCCTCGGATACTACCGCTGCCGTTGCTGCTGCTGCTGCTGCTG
>JAPYZO010008833.1:0-11551 GCA_030522905.1 Torymus flavipes | reverse complement strand
TCTAATTACGAGTAATTATCACCTCGCCACTTCAACTAGCGCAACCGCCCATCAATCCATCGCCGCGGTAAACAACCAGCTAATATACACACCGGCAAGATCATCGGCACGCCGTAAATCGCGTAATATCACGTTATCGACGCGGACGATAATTTTTGCAAATAACACGCGTGGTAATTAATTCGATCGCGCAACCAGTAACAGTGGAAAGTAACAAACCGCACGTAGAGCTACAACAAAAGAGAGACAAAAGGGCGAGCGAGAAACAGCTGCGGAGAAGAACATACTCGAAACGAGTTCTCTTCTTCGCGAGAGATAGATAAGAAAAGATGTCCTCTCTTCCACGAAAAAGACTTTTCGCACTCGAAGAGACGCCAATAATATATATGCATATGATGCGTGTCTTATATCTATCGTCGCTGTGCGTGAAAGTCGCGCGATCGCGATTAACAGGTAGACGCGTCGCTTGCGCGAGGAAAGTTCCTATAAACTCGCGCCGGAGGATTTTCCTCCTTTTTGCACGCTCCGGTCTGAGACTAGTCTACTTAATAGAGGGAAGTGGACGCGCGCGCACTTTATTTCAGTTTAAATGAGGCAGAGGAAACGAGTGAGAGAGAGAAGTTCTGCTACAGCAGCGGCTTCGATTCGCGCGAGACGACTAGTTATTTACGCGTTCGCCGCGGGAGAGAGAGTGAGAGAGAGGCTTCGTCGCGTTCGGGATTTTTTCGTCTGGGGACTTAGTTTCTGGTAAGAGATTTACACGCCTGGTTGGATTAATGTAATTACAGCATGTCATGTTGCCGAGTGCAGAAGTTTCTAGAAGGGTTTTCGAATTTTAATTTGTTGTTGTGGGTTTATGAAATTGATTGTAATAGCTTTAAATTATATACGAAAGTATATAATAACTTTTTCAGATGTCATATAATCCACTGTCATTAGTCGGCTACTATTTTTTTCTTGAATTGTAAGTAGTTTTCCAATTTTTTTTTTACTATTATCTATATCTCTATTACCATTATTAATCTATCTCTACAAGAATATAATTCACATGGAATTGTATATTAAAATGCTTGAAAATTTTTAAATATTTCATTAACTTTTCTGCCACACAATCTTCAAATTATCGAAAACTCCATCTCTTGCGTCGTATTATTTTCCGAAACAATTAAACTTTTGATAAAAAACGAAAAAGGGCTTAAAAACCGTTTACGCTTACAACTTAATAACACACGAAGCACCAATCCATCCGCGTACAGCTCACTTTCAGCCTATACCTCCCTTTCTCAAAAAAACCTCTCTCTTCCTCCCTCTCCCCACAGCAAAACGATAATTCCACAAATTATCTCATTATCGACGGAAGCTTCACGAATCGGCGACTCCCGATCTCCACTCGACTATAACCGGCGGCCGCCGTGGTGGTCGTGTGGTGGTGGCATCCTCCCGGTCGGTTCTCTCTCCCTCCCTCCGCCACTCGAGAAAGAGACTTCCTCGCGCGCCCGGGAGTCGAGCGCGCGCTCCACGCAGGTGCGCATCGTGAACGACGGAGAGATGTGTGCATCATACGGTTCCGTGTCTGCGTATTTAAACACGAGTGTTAATGAGTGCAGCGTTAGTTTAATTGCCCGCGCGAACGAGGAAGAGGAAATGGAGATGGAAAGCGCGTGTGCAGGCGAAATGTGTATGGAGATTATATAGTGCTGATGTTGGCTCGGAGCGAAAGTGACGTTCAATAACATATGCGTTTTGGAGGGTGTGGAAAACGATTGGCTGTTTTTCATGTACCGGTTAAGAAAGAGATCGTCAATGTTTTATGCAAAAAATAGCATTGATTTAACGCGATTATAACGGGGTTTGTGTGTTGTGTCATCGATATAGAAGTAAAAGGTGTATATTTTTTTCAAAGTTACAGAACCCAGTAAATCTATAAAAAATTTATAAATATATCTCGCGAGATCTTCACCTTCATAAATTCATAAAAAGCCCAAAGATGAAGAACCCAACTCTAGACCAATTTAAAAGCCATTAATTAAAAAATCGGCAAGCCACTACATTAGCCGAAAGGACGACCGCGCGCCCGCGAGTTATACTCACGTCTAAAGCTAGCGATTCACTTTCGCTAATTTGAATATTCCGCGAAGCCGCGACGGTGGCAAAAAGTCAGCAACAACACACAACAGTGACAAATTGCCCTGTACGCGCGCACCGCGCTACTAATCAAAGACCCATTCACGCGCTCGCGGTCCCGTAATCACCGGCGCGTCTCTCCTCAGATCTTCCCTCAAACCCCCATCGGCTCTATTACGGTATACGTTAATCGAGAGAGAGAGAGAAAGACAAAAGGACTCGGTGCTGCCGCTACCGCTACCACCGAATAAAACATAAAGAAACGTGTGTGCGCGCGAGCCGGCTGGCGCGAAATCAAGACCGGCAGCGCGCTCGGCATCGGCGTGCGCTCGAGCGCCGCGGCGGAGAAGGAGAGAGAGAGAGAGAGAGAGAGAGAGAGAGAGAGACGTACGTATAACACACGCACGCAGGAGGAGGAGGCAGGCCAAATTCCTCTCCGGCGGCAGGCGGCGGTGGCAGCGACGGCAGCGACGGCACGGCCAGTGCGACTCGAGATTCGTACGCGCGCGGTTCATCGGCTGCGAGAGGAGAGAGAGAGAGAGAGAGAAGAGTTGAAGATAGTGCGTGAGGAGATAGAGAGAAGGTGCGCTTACCGATTATTTCGCCGGTATACACATAGTGGAGAATATCGGAACAATCGATCTTTTTTTTTATTTAAGTATTTTTAAAAAAAAGGGACGAAGAAAGCAGAGAGAGAGAGAGAGAGAGAGAGCGAAAAAAATGTAAATACACGCAGCGATTCGTCACTTTCGCACTTGGCGCGTGCGCCCGGCGAGGGTTTGAAAAGAAGAGAGGCGTGTGCTGTAAACGAGCCGGCTAAACGACGAAGACGACGGGGGGGAAGAGAAAAAAGCGCGATGACAAATGGAGGTGAGGAGGGAGACTAGCAGTGTGTGAAAGTGCGCGCGCGCGTGACGAAGAGAGAGAGAGAGAGGAAGAAAGTGAAAACGGCGAGACAGCGCAGACGCGAAAAACGTACAGCACGGGAGAAAAGTGACCGCAAAAAAGGGGCGCGCGACTTGAAAAGCGCGCCTGCGCGCGGTAGCGGCACGTGATATAGTATACCGCGGATGGGGTGTGATAAGGAGGATCGATATTGAATATCGAGGAATTGTCAGGTGCGGTTTTCGTGAATATATATAGTGAACTTTTCAGTGATACATAGTGGTTCTTGGATCAGGAAGAATTGTCGAGAGGATAGATAAGTAGCTGATCGATCTTGGAATTTCTTCATCCGAAACACTCGTCGCTCTCGTGATCGATAAAACACTGATTTCAGTCACACACACACACATCGACTATAAAGTGCCGGATCCGATCGAAGCGGAGTATTCAAAAGTGTTACCTTAAAGCTAGCTTAAGCACCTTCCGCACCCAAACGACCCGAAAGTGCGCGCGCCGCGGGGCGCGCGATGCTCGCCGGTCCCGTTGCGGCTGGCGGCGGAGGCGGAGGCGGACGCAGCATCATCATCATCATCCCAGCAAGTTTATCAGCGACCAGAAGGAGTAGGACAACGTCGAGGGTGACGACTACAGGCTGCTTGTGCGGCGGCGTCGGCGGCGGTGGTGGTGGCTGCGCCGCGCCCGCGCCCTGCAGCGGCGAACCGCGAGGAGGGTGGCGGCGGCTACCGCCGGCGGCTGCTGCGGCACCACCATCACTCCGCCGCGCGCCGGCATCACCGGCAAGGACCGCCGGCTCGCGCGCGCGTGACAACAGTACGCGCCGCTTGTTACACGACAACGACGACGACGACGACGACGACGTATAGCCGATACTTTTATACTGTGCAAGTGCGCGCGACGGAGGCGGACATCAGTGCTGCGTGCGCGCGTGCGGATTTTCTATATATTTAGAGATATATAGGAAAATTATTATTATATATATTGGTTTTCTGCTCGATAGATTCAGATATATTGTGGTGGATTTTTTGAAGAAGAGGAGGAGGATATAGTGCGAGAGAGGAGAGCGCTGATTTTTGACGGTGAGTTGTGTGCGTTCTTTCTTTATTTTTAGGTGGCGGAGAGGAGTGTTCACGGGGGTGATTTGAAATGCGCGCTGATGGTTTGTGTGTATACAGTTGAGGTGCAGGAGTTTTTTGGGAAGGGGGACGGAAATAGGATGCCGGTAATTGTCGAAACACGTGTTGACGATAAATGTCAAGTAATGACGCTGTTTGACAGGGACGGGCCTGCTACGACAAATTTGCTTTGGGGTGCGAGGGCGAGGTGGAAATAGGAGTTGACGGTTTGTTGAAAGTTCAGTTTGTAGTTTAGTTAAATTCAATTGGAGTCGAGTGTTGTATCGAATTATTTTCATTGATGTAAATTATGGAGCAAAACTTTCGTGCGAACGCGAATAAAACGACGCGAATGAAACTCAAAAACAAAGTTATATTGTCGGCGGACGTATATATTTCTAATAATTTATTGAAGAAGTGGAGGAGAAACAGTTAAGTGTCGGCCGACTGTGCCCACGTGAACATCAAATGTTAGTCTATAGTCCGGTGATGATTTTTCATTTTTATAGAAACTTTTGAAGTTTTAATATCCGATCTGAATCTGCTTATACGAAAAGTCAATTTACGACGACTTTTTTTAGAATCGTAAGATGCGAGCGGCTATGGAATTGTGCAACGAGTGAAAAATTATCGCGCAATTAATTTTTTTAAACTTGTGTTCAAGCAAATTTTTTCATTTTTCATGGTAGGTGGTAAAATTTTTATTTGGCTATTGACGCGAAACGTTTTTTAATAAACCGTATATCTTTTATTTGTTAATTTATCTGATAATTGAGAGTTTAGGACACGTGTTTGTGTTTTCAACTTAATAAACATGTATTGCCTTGAGATGAAGTATTTATGTATATATGCCATGCGATAATCAAAGCAATTACAATCAGATCTCTTTGCAATTTTTGGTGCACTCCTAACTACGATAAGCGTAATCATATAAACGTACGATGTTTCATATCGCTTAATTCGTGGACATTCCTTCTAAAGTATTGTTTTAATTATACAAAGAAACGACGTTAAAATGTCTCCTGTCGATATAGATTATACTACGTATGATTTTTGGCATTACATATTGATTTTTTTTTAAGTTTATCTAGTTTTACATATAATATCTTACAAGAAATTTGTATTTTCCTTCATTATACAATATGTCACTAATGAGCGAATATCAGAAATGAAATTGTTTTGCTGTTTAAGAACTGTCTTATGACAATTCTATTGTTCGGTTTTCATGGAAGTAACATAATGTCAAGGAATATACATATGTGATACGAAAAATAATTCCTTGAATAATCAATTTTCATTGATACGATATTGTGGAACATTTTAGTTATGTAGGACAGTAAGACAAGGGCGACTAATAAAATTATAGATTGCCAACAGTTTATAGATTTTTATATAAGTATCCTCCTCTAAATTAATAAATTTCAGTTGTCTTCTTACTATTCTAATTCTGACATTTCTTTTATCAATTATTATCGACGAAAAGGCTTTAAATGATAATGTAAAATTAATTAGGAGAATCATTATGCCTTAATACATTTATATTGAAATAATTACACTTTAATCATCTTTTAAATAAATAAAGAGTGATTCATGCTATCTTTTAGCGCAATATCAATGCTGTAATTATCACGTGATAAATGATTGAAGAGTTATATTTTCAAATTTCAACTGTGTCTGTAAATGATTGATTGCCCACTGTTGACTGTAATTGGACGTTTTGATTTATTGATTTTAACTGTTTAATGCTCACGGCATTGTAACATTGAGACGTTCCTGTATATACAGACATTAGCAACATATACTTTCACTGTAATAAGTGATAACCGACGTAGATTTTACAGAAAGTGCTCATAAACAACTAAACAATGCCCTACTAATCGCATCTACTTGTCTTAACAACACCTACTACTGAAACTCCAAACACTTGGAGAACGGTTATTTCACGCGCGCTGCCCTCTCGCGCGTCTCCTCAAATCTTAATAGAGAGGGCCGAAACGAGGTGTGCGCAAAAACCTCTCGCGTGCCGCTAATTGCAGCCGCAGAAGGCGCGAGAAAGCCCGTAATTACGCGTGCGCGCGTGTGAATACCGAAATTTCCTCCTCACGGGCGCGTCTCGTGTGAGGTCTGTATTATTCGCACGATGCACGAGGAGAGACAGAGAAAAGAAGCGCGTTCGCGTATTTTTACAGAGGCGCTTGCTGAATTAATCGCCCGCGCGCGGTGGTGGCAAAGGCGCGACAAAGTTTGAGAGGGGGAGGTAGATTTAGTATCGTCTTCTCTCTTTTTTTAACGCTCGTAAATATATCGTATATTAAAGAGAATATTTTATCATTATATTATTTTCAGAAAGTATCATTTTTGATCGAGCGAAAGAGAAGAGGATTTTTTAAAAAAATTTATATTTTAAATTAAACCCGCGACAATGAGAATCAAAGTCATTATCGGGGGCTAAAAATAATTTTTCGGAATACGATTGATATTTACGCGGGGAGCCTAGCCTAAACAACTGAATTATTTATAATGAACTAAAAATAGTAAGTACATCTAAATAAAAAGCTTCCCTGCGCGTGTGTGCACGTGTATAGGGGGGAAACCAGCTGTTTAATAACTTATATATTCCGTAGGCCAAACGTTCCACCTACGTTATATACGAAAATAGTCACGCGCACCATAGACTTTCCTTACGGTTTGCACTATTCAGCGGTAGATTCTTTCTTTCTTTCTTTCTTTTTTTTTATTTTAAGATACACGGCTTTTTTTGTGTGTTTGCTCGGGGGCTTTTGAAAAAAATTTATCGTATTATTCCAGAAAGCTAACCGCTGTGTTTGTCTATACCAATAAATTTAACCTGCACTTGAACGCTTTTAACTTTTCCGTTGCTTTAGTGATAAATTACACACAATACAAGTGTTTCTAGTCTATTGTTCCTGTGAAAATCAACAGGATCGATTTAACACTATAAATTTTTTCAATGTATATTTTAGTCTATTATTTCGAATAGATTTGTCGAAGAAACAGAATTAAATTTTAATTTTATTGATTTATAAAATATAATAAAACACATATAATTGAACGATTTCTGTTTGGCCTTAAATTATCTTTAAAATATAACATTTACCTCAAAAACGAAATCAGATGCTGCTTAAAGTGGATGATTAATGAGTGATGCATATATTATGCTCATCATTGTTATTTTGTTTCAAACAATCATGTACTTGAATCGTGCAAAATCAATTCAGGTGCTCTAAATTTCTAAATGATAATGCATTGATATGGATTACTGTGATTCCGATAGCAGAATATGTGATTCATAGAACCTCGCATTTTTTGACGTTGTTTCCTACCTAATAACTTGGTCAAATGAGAATGATAACGCTATAATTTATGATAGAAAGTCGACCGACGTTTCATTTACAGATAAAGAGTAATTACGTGCTAACGATTAAACTACGTACAATAAAGAGAAACAAAATAAAAACAGACATACTCTAAAATTTTTAATCCATCAAATTATGAAAATTTTAATAAGCTATAAAAATAAAAAAATCCATCATCTCGGAATCGCTTAACCCTTATTACGAAAAATCCGCACTATACCCACACACACACACCTCACAGCCTCCGTTTTATCTAAACCCCTCTCCGCTCAATCTCTCATACGGCTATCCACCTTGAAACCCGCTCTCGCATCACGCCACCACGTCGTTGCACTCTTGCGTCGGCGAGACATTCTAAAAGGGAATCGCGCGCGCCGAGGCGCTATAAAAAGGGCCAGCCTGCTCCCCTCCTCCTCCTCCCCGTCGACTGACCATAGCACGAGTCTCTCCTCCCACGTCGCCCTTGACGCGCTTAGGAAAGCCCTTTTGATATCGCGCCGGGCGAATCTTTCGCGCTCGCGCGAGAGAGAGAGAACGAAAGAGCGAAAGAGAGAGAGAGAGAGAGCTCTATTCTAAATCCGGCGCCGCCCGCCGTCGCCGACCTTTTGCTCGCGCTGCTGTCGGGACGTCACACGCCCGGCATAAATCACGAGAGCGAGAGGATGGAAGGTGCGGAGAAATGAAGCGGCAGAGAGGAAGAGAGAGAGGGATTGATGCGCGCCCTGCGTTATTTGCTTGCAGTGCGCGAGTCGGGGTATATAAGAGGCTGAGTAGTGTCTGCGGGAGGAGTTGATGTAGGTGCAGCAGACTGCGGTGTAGGTGCGACGAGCGCCCGGGTAAACAGCCCATGATGATATGCGCCAGTGCTGGAATTTGTATACTAGGTATGTCGATGCGACGGTGGCATAGGTGCCGACTGTTTCGGGGGGAATGCAATTTCGTGGGTTAATGAAGTAGCTGCTGAAGTCCACTGGGGAACAACGTGAGTTATGTGGCTATGTGAAATTGTGAATTTGATGTTATAATTAAATTAGGACCTATATCTTCTGGTTATGTATATATATAAGATGGAATTTTTATTCGATCATAGTTACATACTGTTTATTGAATTTGATTTTTACGACCCCACAGCTTTACGACTGACAATAATCATGCAGGAAAACTTGAAGAAGAAGAAAAAAAAAAGAAAAAATGTGTTTATGATACCTGAGGTTAATGAATTTCCTACTCAACCGCAGCCTCGTAAAAAGCCAGGAAATTGCATAAACCGGTACGTTACAACACGCTATTCTAAAACCGAAAGCATACGCGCGCGAATGTAGTGCCATCCATTACGACGGCACGCGTGTACGAGCGGGGGCAGGACGAGACAGCCGCTGCAGTTTGCAACGAAATCCATGCGCGCGGAGAGCGACAGCCCCGGCAAGCCAAATAATCGCTTGGGCCTGCCAATCGTTAATGCATTCGCGCGCATGAGTCGAGCAAAGTTCTCCTTCTTTTTCTTTTCCTTTTTTTCGTCGATTCGAAAAGTTTTCTCGGCCGATATGACGAGTCTCGAAAATAGAAATTGGGTCAGAGTACCGCTTTTGTTTTGCGTATAGAAAATCAACTGTGAATTGAGTTGTTTGTTTTCCCCGCGCGTGCGCTCGAGAAGCGTTACACTTTTAAAGTCGGGCTCGGGTGATGATGAGGTTCGCTTTTCTCCTACGGGGGGAGTAGTGTAAATAGAGTGAGTTTGCTTTTGCCGCAATTGGTCTGAATTGGGTCGGATTCGTGGTAAGATTAAAGTGTTGTGTCCTTATTTTTAGTAAGATCCAGTAATTGCATTGACAATCATAAGATGTGTGTTAGTCGTTAATAAATTGATTAACCTTGTCTGCGTATTTTGTATATTTTAATAGGAAAATTTATATTCAAAGTACCTAAATGCGCGAAGAGAATTTTGCGTAATGAATTTCCTGAGCGGAATGAAAAATTCCTGAAAGACCGGCGGCCGTTACTTATATACTCTTTCACTTTTCGCGCACGCGACGACTCGTCCGTCAAAGGTCGCGCATACACGAGGAAGTGACTTATGTGTACCGGGATCACGTCGGCAATCTTCATACGTCTCGACTTGTCATGCGTAGTGAGGATAAAAGGAAAATTGCGAAGACAGTTTCGTGGTTCTTTTGTATTCATGATTTCGTAAATTAAAGGAATAAAAGTGTCTGCGTATGTGAAAGTAAAGAATTATTGTGACGTTGAAATATGGAGTATCATATACTAATAATATGAAAAATAAATTTAATTTTTATGACAGGTATCATTTGCACCTTAATTTCATTTTTCAACTATATATAACTATATACTTTTTCATCGGGAAACTTCATACAATATTATTTACATTACGAAATCAACAAATAACACAAAAGAAAAAGAATAAATGAAAAATAAATAAAATCCAAAGTACACCTTTGAGAAACATTGAAGCGACTGAAAACCGCATGACTTTTATTTCTTCGTCTTTATTTCTTTCTCAAAGTGTAATCGATCGTTTTCACGGATGCACGAGAGAACTTCGTGCGCGTGGAACAGACATCACACGCACATATTCAGGCGGTTGCGGCGGCAACTGGTTCTGCACATCGCGCGTTAATGGCCGTAATTTTGGCAGCTCGTGGCGCCTGCGGACGGCAAAAAATAATGTAAGAGGCGATAGCGAAAATACATTGTCTTTGTGTAACGGCGCACTAATTGACGACGCGGCGGGTTAATTTTAATAATAGCTCGTTTGGCGTTTCTGCGGATGTGATTCTCGGCTTTTAGCGTAATTTAGGAGGCTAGCCGCGACGTTTCTTTTGCATTTTTATTGAGGTTCGAGTGAAGTAGCCGAGGTTTTTCTATGTGGGTGGTATATGGTAATGGTGTTGTCGAATGGCTTGTAAGAAACGAATATAGTTTTTTGCTCGCGGGGATTCATGGTGACAAAAAACTGAGCTGTTCAGATATTCTTATTTAATTTTAATCGAAATCCAATCTTTTTATTTTATTAGCGTGTAAAAGGTTTATAATTTACTCGTCTCGTGTAATTGATTTTGTATTTTAGAATGCGTATAGAAAAGGCAAATTTAGTTAGGTTCAATTATTAAAATTAAAACAAATATATATCTTTGAAAATATATATATGGGAGACGGATAAGGAAGAGTATTGTAGTTATTTTTTATTATGACTTTATTCGATGTTTACAATTACTTTAAAACTGGTTTGCTCGTATACGACGATAAAATTTTATTCCCCGACGTCGCGCATCGATGCTGAGGTACGTTTTGGTTCTGTTAAGGATTGAAGTTTATTGGATTGTCGATATTTTATCTCTCGCCTTTTATTTACGATACTAATTACTGTTCAATTTATAAAGTTTATTCGTTGTGGAAGTTAATATAACGAACGCTCGTGACGTTAGGTGACTTTTTTTATGCAAAACTAGCGTTTCTTTAAAAAAAATTCTTGTACTGGGATGAGCAACCAAATAAAATAACTTATCTTTTATATTGTGAGTTTCTTTAAAAAAAATTCTTGTACTGGGATGAGCAACCAAATAAAATAACTTATCTTTTATATTGTGAAATAATTACAGCAAAATTGAAGAATTAAATCAATTTCTTTCACGATTTTTCTTGTAAAAACGTAGAATTTGGATGAAATTCTCCACTACCAGATAATTAAATAAAACAAATACTTATTTACGACGTTTATACAGCGCAAAATGTTATAGACGAATTTATGTTTTATGATCGAAATATTCGAAACTGATTTAAGCAAGCGTAACATCCAAAGCTATTTGCATAATCAACAGCTCCACATAAACCGGAGAATGGCGTTAAAATTGTAATTGAACCAACCCTTATACAAATTCCTCATATACCCAACTACTCTCCACTATACTTGGCAAGGAATCTCGGGCAAAAACCCTCCGCCACACACACACAGGCTCTTCCAGCGAATGATACTCTTGTTACGTACCGCCGATAAACGATCCATCGATTAGC
>JAPYZO010008831.1:0-10026 GCA_030522905.1 Torymus flavipes | reverse complement strand
TGTCTGTACGAATGAAAAGACTATTTATATAGTTAGACCCATTATCATTAGACAACTGAAATATATTTACTGAAACTATAAGAACAAATTAATAAATCGACAAAGAAGCGTCGACGTATGTGTAAAATTTACGGAAAGAAAGAAATTCGTAAAAATGACTAAACGATTGGTCATTTTCACCAAACCTTCAAGCAACCTGGAGTCAGACCTCATAAACTTCACTTTTTTTATCAAACTTTTTGACACTTTTTCCTACACTTTTTGTAGAATTTACAAAACGTTTTGTAAAAAGTGTCGAAAAGTTTGGATTTTTAGGTCTGACTCTGGGTCCCTTGACAGTTTAGTAATTTTTAACCTAAACGTAGCAATCGCGACTCTCACATACTGGTGCGATCTTTTTGAGACACGTTACGGGAAAATTAAAGTAATCGCAGCCTCGTACCGATTCCCATATATATAGCTATGTGCCTGCGAGTATGTGTGCGTATGCGTATGTGTGTGTATCTATACATATAAACGACTTTTAAACGCTGAAGAGTGCATGCAAGTGCACGGCGCGCGTATATATATAAAGACGCGGCTACGGCTAGCATCTGTCTATCTCTCTCATGCTTACGTAAGACTAAACGAGGAGTGAGAAAGTTCATTGTTCCAGAAAGATGCAAGGCCCGCGCTTTGGTGTGCACGTGTGCGTAAATATGTATGGGTAGGCTCGCACAGTGCCCGAAGAACAGAGAAGACGCCGACGAGAGCCGCTACTGAGTACGCTGCACAAAAGTGCAGATAAGAGTTTGATCGTCGAGTGTCACCAATCTATCTACCGTGCGTATCGAACACACAAGGGCTGGACCTTGAGACACCTTTTCTTTTAGTTTTGTAAATTGTCAACAAAAACAATTTTTTAGAGAATATCTTAATTATTAACAGTCCCTAGAAAATATTTCTGCTACTTTCACAGAGTGGAGAGTGAAATGAAATGAGTTATTAATATATAGATTTATGGTCAGTTTATTTATTAATACATCGTCAGACTTCAATATAGTATTTACAGTTACATGCTAAAATTACTTTGTAGTAATTTCAGCTGGGAAGAAAATATACAAGCTTACAAAACGCAGGTAGAATGTTCTCAAGTCTCTTGGGTAAAAAATCGATAAGGAAGGTCTGTAAAAAGTGACTCATCATATGAATCCGTCTCATATCTAAAATACCGTCATACCCTTGAACGAAGAAAGTAAGCGAAATCCTTGCCAAACAATTGCTCTTCAGGAGCACAACAAGTTTACCGTGTGAAACAAGCTCTTGCAATTTATACAGCGTGATCTCTTCAATAACAATGCATTTCTTATTATTTATTTATCTTGTATAAACTATTCATTAAATTGAAATTAAAAAAAAAAACAAAGTTTCAGAACAAAACTTTACAAAAAAAATTAGTTGTGTTCAACGTAAAAACTTTTTATAGGAACATTTTGATCTCAGCTTCGATCTGAAAAGCCAAGTGAATGCAAATGGGATTTGCTTGCTTTTACAGAATTTTATAAGGCTTCTTGCAGACCCCCTACGTTGGTTCTCGAAAAAAAAAAATCTCTTTCACATCTTACCGTAGTTCACATTTTGTTAAAGAGCAATAAGTAAAACTATGACAAAAATTCATTACAAGTTTTTATTTCATTTTTTTCTCTTGCAATCATTTTAACAATCGCATACCCAGTGCTGTAAAAGAATTATGTTTTATAGCAATACACCATAAGTACTTATCGCGGAGCACGGGGCAGTCGCTTCTGTAAATTTAAACTATGTTTACTGCGAGCAAGCAAAAAGCAAAATAAAATAGAAGTGGGAATTCACTTAAAACACAATAAGCGACTCAGCTCTTTAATTAGTGATAGAAAATGAAGCATGATGGTTGGTAACTCTATATAGGTACTTACATGGAAAGTGCGATTAAAAGGGCATAAACAAGATAAACAAAACCCGTAGAAAGAAGTAGACGGTTAGCATTTTCTCTCTCTCCTGGAAACCTTACGGGAGTCAAGAGGAAGTATCGGTAGTGCTATACTGATGCAGAGCTGCTAAACACCACGGGAGAGATAGAGGCGGGGGGAGAGGAGAGAAAGCCACTCTGACTAGTTTCCCCGACGGCAGCTCGCGCAGCGTTTGCCGAATGACGAAATGATTCGAGATTGTGTGCTGCTGCGGTGTTTGTCCCGATAAGGAGAACGCGTGTAAACAGAGGTGTGTGCACATGCGAATACGCATGAGAATGTCCCCGGAAAAGTCGCGATAATCCTTAGCGGAAACAGCGAAAGATTCGCGCTGCATAATGAGTTCGCTACTCTCAAGGACCTCACCGCGGGCGGATGAAACTTGAATGGCACGCACACGCGCAACCTATATATAAAATGAAGTCGCTCTCGATAAGTTTCGTTCGATCGAACCGCTAAGTATTGTGGATTGCTCACATACTCCTAGAGCGCGGGAACGCGGTCGAATCAAACGTGTATTTCTTTAAAAAGAAGATGTATGTAGATATATAAACTTTCAACTGACTTTGTATAAGTTAGCTTCACTGCTAATTATTGTAAGCGAAATTTTAATGAAAGTGCTAAAGTTTAAGAAACGTGGATTGTTTACTTTTTTTTCTTCATAAAGCACAGAAGTAACAGTTTTTTTTTTCAATTCGTGGATAAAAAAGGTTTTTTTCTGTCTAAAAAGACGAATGGAAAATCGAGCATTTCGAGCGTATAGTGAGCAGCAGGATGAAAACTAGTACTTAGCGGGGGAAAAAGTACTTATTCCTCGCACTATGGCGGGAAGAAGAGAAGAAGAGAGCCTCCAGTTACTCTAATCTTCCTGCACTCATTAAAAAACTAGTATGTACAACAAGGGAACAATTGACTTTTTCAAACTTGGATGATGATATTGACGACTCGTCTAGCATTCGTGCTCAATTATCGCACACGCAAGAAAAAGTCAACTTTCCTTCCTAGTTGCACAATGCACTATTCTTAATTTACTTGAAGTCCAATAAAGTTAAATACAAATTGAATGTTTAAATTAAAAAATTGCTAAAAATAATCCAAAAGTTGAAATTTTCGAAAAATTTAATCAGTACAATAAAATTTTCCCAAAATTTTTACATATAAAAATGAATAAATGTTCGGCAAATATGCGTGCGTGTTACACGTAATAAGAGAATTAAATTTCTGATGACGTGACACTGGCCTAAATAGATTAATATGCGATTAAAAAACATTTGCTAACCTTAGGCTATTACCATTTTGCATTGACTAAAGTTTAAATAATTCATTCTTTTTGAAAAACTTAAATTTATTATAGTTTTCAAGATCACTTAACATTATATTTCATTATTTCGATTAAATAAATAAAATGAAAATAAATCATTTCAACAGCTTGTAAAAAAAATTCAATAACTTTATTGTAGAATAATGTAGCATAATAAAAGTTATTGCGTGGATAGAATTTATAAAAGAAGATGATTTAGTAAAAACAAAGAAATGTTTAGGAAGAAACAATAATATGGATTCTACTAAATTATATGAATTAATAAATTATATATTAATATAATTAATACAATAAATAAGGTTCCTTGAGACAATCAGACTAATGTAGACAACTATCTTTCTATATGAAATAAATTGAATCTTTTTGCTACAAAGTTAAACAAGTATGTCCTGAACCACAATAGTTGCAATATTTGAACCATTGAAGAAACAATTTATTTTAAATTATTGCATATCTATCCATTTTTCTAAAAATTTTGTATACTTTTCAATTCTTGGTTCAATTTCTACAGTTCTACGGTTCAATTTTCTATACTGCTTGAAAAAAACCTTTTATGCCATTTCTTTCACCTTTCTTCAAAGAGTTCTAAATGATGCTGTTGGTTTAACATATTCGGCAAAAGGTGTGTCAACTGCATAGTTGTTGTGCAACTAAGAATCATTTATTGGCCCAGATAGAAAAGGATTTCAATATGCTAGGGAGGGTACTTGTATATTTTATAATAAAACATCCCCATACTAATAAAGTTGTTCAACCATTAAATTATATACTCTATGTTGTTCAAAACTTATATCAATAATTTGGCTTTAAATGTGGAAATAATCACATACATTTATTCCATTTACTACCTATACACATATTATATGTCAGAATAATTAACTTGGCTTCTTAATTCTCTAAAGATTAAAAAATATTTAGTTGTGTTATTATGTATTAATATTTTAATTTTCAAATAAATCTTTTGAAATTTGAAGCAAACTGCAAGTTGAAACATGTAGCTTGCTTATTTAAAACATTACTTGTTATTCAACAGAATATCGAAAATAAAATTTTTCAGTGTGTCTATCAATCCTGCTGTTCTTTTCTTTAATAGTAGATAGATTGTAGATATTAAAAAAAAAAATATAGCAATGACTGCAACTCTTTGTTTTTCATTTCAATCATCTTTATAAATTTTCTACATATTATATTTCCATTTTCCAATTATTGAAATGAAATTTTATTATCATATAAATGACCATAAATATATTCTACATGAAATGTAAATATAACTGTCTATGTCAAAGTTTCTTTTCAGCGACAAAAAGTGATTTTAAAATACAGTTAAATGAAATTCTATGAAGAACTCAAAGTTACTCACCTGTCGAAAATCGTGAGAATCAGATGAGTGCTCGGAATCTCCGCTTGCTGAATGTTGATCACTGGACACTCCATGTCCTTTTCGTCTCTCATCAGTTGTATTACGATCCATTGTATTGGAAACATCGACAACTATCTTGGCCACTGGCTCGTCTTTGGTGGGCTGGTAGGCCTGATGTTTAGGACTGAAACTTCTGTCCTGTGGCTTATTCTTGAAGAGGCGTGTTATCACACTCCACATTCAATAATCACAACATCCACAACAACAGGATTAACCAGTTTGTCAATCTCTGTTTTACATCCATTTTTATGCACCCAACAAGTCAACAACTAACTTCACTGAGTCCTATAAAAAAAATTAAATGGATATTAGAAACCAATTTACAAAGATGTATGCATTCAATACAATTTTGAAGGAATTTTGAAAGAAAAGATTAGTGAATCAAAAGATTATCCAAACAAGTCAATTAGTTATACGATATATTTATGATGAATTTTTAAAAAATATTTTGTCTTGTTTTACAAAATGATTCATTTAAAAAATTTAAAATGATTATCGTAATATTTATTTTCTAGATTTAAATATTATATTACTCAAACATAATATTAAATATAGTAATTAATTTGTGGCAACTTTTAAAATATACCTAAATACTTTTAAAGAGAAAACTTAAGCATGGAAATTCATAATAACAACAGAACTATACCAAAACAAATGATAAACAATAAACAATGCATGAAGAGACACCCAGAAAATCTGTAAATTCTTTTGATTAACTTAATCCTAATTGATGTACTATGAAAGTTAAAAAATTATTTTCGTATCATGTACACATTTATTCAGTACTTAGACGCACAAGGAACTCATACTAGAAAATAGGAAAGTCGTAAGAGCACCGAGCAACGACCGGGCTCGTAATATCGCCTAGGAGCAGACCTTCCCAGCGACACGGCTATTTTTACCGTCCAAAAAGGGCAAAACTCGTCACACGCACACACGTCTCGCTCTCTCTCTCTCTCCCTCGCTCTCTCTTGCTCACTCACTCTCTCCCTGCCGAGCGTCCGGCGAAAAAAGTCTGCGAGGGAGAAGAGAAACCGAGACAGAGACAAGGAGCTACTGACCGTGCACACAAACATATATATATATGCACTGGTCGCGCGCTAGAAAGAGAGAAGCGAAACTCGTGCGTTTTGCCACACACTACCGCGTATCGATTTTCCCTGAAGCCCGCGAGATAAACCAGGAGAGAACGCTACGCGCGCGAGCGAGGACTTGAGCAGATTTAAGAGATGATGCATCATCACGGCTTTAGAGAGCGCATCAACTCCGAGAAGCACGGCAACGAGACTGTTCCAAGCTGGATAGACTTTGAGTGTACTTCTATGTCCAGCATGGCCCGAATCTTCCGAGATCACGAAATCGACCGAGCACATATCTCGGCTTGCCGAGAACACAATACATTGGACTTGCACACACGCGCGCGCATCCGTACACAGTGGTGGCGAAAACGAGTTTATCGACTGGCGCTTTGACAGCCGCGGGCCACTCGCTGAATAATACACTCATCTATAAGCACTAAAGGGAGGCTCCTCAATCTGAAAAAATACCTTCGTTCCTCATGCGTATCCTCAATATTCTCTCGCTTTCTGATTTTTTTCTCTCCCGCACTAACACGCGCGCGTTCACTCGCTCACATTCAACATCGCATGCGTGATACTATAGTGTACGCACACGCAGGACTCCGCGAAACGAGATCGAGCAGAAAGACGAAGATGGAAGATGGAGGAAGGAAGCAGATGACGATAATGATGATGATAATGGGGAGGACGTTGATGGGAGTGGGTATCTTTCGTGTAGGTACACACTGCCCGGACGTGCTAAATTATATTTTCACTGTCGTCTTGCGCACCTTACAGGAGGACAGGGAGAGAGAGAGAGAACGAGAGGCAGTGGGAGGACGTGGGCGCGCACCACGGTGATATCGTCCTCTCTTCCTCTCTTCTCTTTTTTCTGTCTTGTTCCGTAGATTCGCAGTCAGTAGATGTAGACGCTCCTGCTTCTCGTAATGCGTATTTTTACACACTTAGCGAACTGGCGCACGTAAGTACGAGTGCGGCAACGTCGGCGCTGTCACCGCCTCTTGGAACACTGGCTCACGCACACGAGTTTCTCTCGCGCCAGCGCCCCTTCCGTGCTCTGGGGCGCACGGTAGAGCTCACGCCCAGGACACGATGTGCACGCAGAGACGCGTGTATAGACTCGTCGACGTCGACTTCGCACCTCGTCGGCGACTCGGTACTCGCCACTCGGTAGCTATCTCTTTCTCACTCACTCGCGGTGCATCCGCGCGCCGCGAGAGCGCCAGTCTGCTGCTAGCTTTGCCTACTGCACGATTCACGAATCACGAAGGAGATTCTCTGGATTCTAGATAGGAACTCCGATGACCGTCAGTGATTCTGTCTGCTTTCTTCGTAAAGTTGCGTCCGCCAGCACAAGGGCACAAGCCTCGTCTGCAATGCTCGAGTTTTTAACTTACCGCGACTAAACTTCTATTTTATTGTTTGCACATGAAATAGTTGAAAATTAATCGTTAAATTTACAACATCTTCTTTAATTTTATTGTAAAATTATAATTAGCTTTGTTAATTGAGTCATATGTTGAGTCATGAGTCATGATTTATGACCAATTAATCACCGACGCTATTTATGAGCACCTTTGTACTGAAGATTAACCCTTACACTTTTGAAGGGGCGGATGAATATGAAGATTATGATATACTTGACGGCCAACGCATTTTTTGAGATTGATTCTATATTAAGTGCGTATCATATTCTGTGGAAGGTGGAACAGAGCAGGATGATGATAGAAAAAAAGAAAAAGCATCACCATTTTTGAAGCGTGAAGACTAATCAAGTTCATTTACATATGCTAATATTCAAAAGATAAAAAAATTATTATGATTTTTTCGAGATTATGTTGAGAGTAGCTAGTTTTCCATGAAAAATGAATAATACCACTAACGGAGGTGTTAAACGTCCGACAGATACCCCATCTCCCTTATGCATGACCTCATATCTATGTTACTTCAAAATCTATGGCGGAAGAATCAATTAAAATAACAAAAAAAGATAATTTTAAAAAAATTTAAGAATTGGATTTTGTCCCTTTTCTTCCCCCCCCCCCCCCCCCCGGTTTTGGATTGGAACTAAAATTGAATTATTTTTTACTTTTTTACCTTTTCCCTTCCCTTTTCGATTCATTATTGGTTTTAGTTATATTTCGGTAATTTATACATTTAGATTTCATTATTACGACAGTGCCCTTCATGTTACCGTGTTTTTTAATTTTTTTTACGACAGGAACATATTTTTTTCCATCTGTCGGACGTTTAACAACAGCCTACCACTAATGTCACCAAATATCATATTGCCGCTGAATAAAAATAATTTTTTTGTCTTTCTATTAAATCTAGATTAATCTTTTTTAAACCTTTTTTTTCAATTTAATTTATCGAGTGCTAAAATAATTATTTATTTATATTTATTTATTGTGATTTCAATACAGGCACAATTGCCTAATACAGTAACAAATTGCGATTCGAATGGATAAAAACATAAGCAGAATTATAAAGTTTAAACAGTCTGTTTAACGCCAAATGTTCGTATAAAGTACTAGTATATTCTGATTCTAAAACATATATGTTAATTTCTATATTTACAGTCAGCTTAGGATAAAGAAAGTTGCATATAAAATATTACATTCTCTTAACAAAATTATTATAACATTATTATTGCGGTTCATTAGTACCTAAAAAGGATTACATTTTTTTAGTTTTTAACGGGGTCTAGCTGGTATAGAGTTCCAAACATTTATGCATCTACTAATTACAGATATTTAGAAGCTTGCTCTGACTTGTAGCACAGCGGCACATAAATGTCTTGTGTGATAATATGTTTCGTAGAGACAGTTTGATCTTAATTATTTCCATTCTCATCCATTATGCTTTCTTATTTTATCAAGTGCTAAAATAAGGCCTTTTTTATTTTATTTTAGATGCCTGATTGATTTAAAATTTTTTTCAATATCTTATGATACATTGTACTTGGGTAGCTAATAAAAAAAAATTATAACAAACATTTAATTTTCGCGGGTCGTCTATTCTATTTAAAATAGATCTCGTATATTGACCGTCACAAATATATTATATATATTTATATATGCACATATAAATATACGTTGGAAGAGTTTTTTAGTCATAAATGACGAATGACGATTTCTGCGACAATTTTTATCCGTCAAATGTACGTCATTCCGGAGTCCGGATTTTTCTTCTACAGTGATCGATTAATCGACGCATCGATAATCGATTCGTAAATCTTTTGCGAGTTCGTGGTATTGAGAATGCGGCCGAAGGCTTGTGAAGCCTCGTGGCGGAGGCCGGAGACTTGGCGGCACACGGTGGATTCTCCTTCTCTTGTGTTGGTACAGACCACGCCGTGCGCTGTATTTTCTCTAAGCGCATTTACGCGCACACCTCCGCCATGTCCATCCACGAGGAATCGGGCATCTCAGCCCTTGTCTACGATTATTTACTGAAAAAGGATTCGTCGCTGGCAAAGGTCTTCCAAAAGAAGACGAATGCAGTAAGTACTTTCAAATTTTTTTGGAAATCGGATTCAACGCCGCTCATGTTACATGAACCGCCATTCGCATGCGGCACCACGTGGGCCATCGT
This sequence comes from Torymus flavipes, assembly GCA_030522905.1. Classification (NCBI taxonomy): domain Eukaryota; kingdom Metazoa; phylum Arthropoda; class Insecta; order Hymenoptera; family Torymidae; genus Torymus; species Torymus flavipes. Next base: position 621 of record JAPYZO010008831.1, on the reverse strand, counting down.
TTCTCGCTATATTACGATAAATCTTAGAAATTACGCGTGTTTCACGTTGATTTTCACTTGCAAACATTTTTGTAGTACAAAATTTATGTGGTCAATATATTAATCACGAAACCCCTTGTAAATATGTTGTACTTATCCCTTAATTTCTGATTTCTAAATTTCAAGCATTATGCTTACATGCCAATAAAATAATAAAAATTTTAAAGCAATGATGATATTTTATCAAATTCTAACAAATATTTTTGATGCAATGAATATATAGTAAAGCTTTTTAAATACATCTTTTTTAAAATTGTGAATTAATATTTTCAGCCTGCACTAGGAAAAGGGTGCCCTTCTATTTCAGAAGTTTATCAGTATTTCCAGAAAAATTCAGCTAAAAAGGTATCTGTAAAAAATGTTAAACAGAGTAATAGTTCAGACTCTAGTTCAGAGAGTGAAGATGACGCCCCAAAGAAGGTTCCAATGGCCAATGGCAAAGGACCAGCTAAAAAACCAGTCACAACTAATAAAAAAGAATCTTCATCAGATGACAGTTCCTCAGACGAAGATGAGAAACCAGCTGCTAAGCCTGCTCCACAGAAAACACCAGCCAAAGCAGCAGTAAAAACTCCTGCTAAA
>JAPYZO010008828.1:0-10320 GCA_030522905.1 Torymus flavipes | reverse complement strand
TATTCCGAACTCCGCGAGCCGGATTTCAGGAGCTCGAACCTTAAAGGTTTCGAAACAACAATAAACACTGTAATACACCCACGTTTAAAATAAAATCACAGGAAGAATTCTCTAATTCGCGTGAAACACAGAGCCACACCACACATCGTCCTCAAAAGCCGACTGTAAGAGGAGAACGATGAAAGAACATCACGATAGTCGCTATGGGCGACGCGACTTTGAGCCTCCCGCACACTATAGAATCACCGTTCACGTTGAGTCTCCAACAGCACAGCGCATAGGATGTCAAGTGGCTCGTCGAGTAGAGGCGCATGTGCGCGCGCTCGCGTTGTCGCTTCGGCGATTCCAGGAAGTCACACTATATATACAGCTCTCCCTCTCTCGCGTGGCCTTCGGTGGCAGCAAGCCGTTTGCCCGACGACGACGTCGTAACTGCCAGGAATGCGTTGCTTGGAATGTGCCTCGTCCCTAGGGGAGCTGGATGGCAAGGGACGACGCTATACTGCGGCTGGCAACTAAATTAAACTAAATTCGCGCGCGCGCGCGAGTAAAGCAATTAGGGCGATTTAACGGGCGTCGAGCATTGCTCTGATTTATTAATGGCGGCCGGACCCGGGCAACGGGGCTCTTTGTCTGCCGCCCTGTGCGCAATTATCGGGCCGAGCACACGCGCACGCTTTAGCGACGCGTATAGGTGCAATTTAATAGGTGAGGGGAGGACGGGAGCATGAGAGGATGGCAGGTTTAGTTTGCGTTGTTATCGGGTAGCGAGGATGCGCGAAAAATGTCTAATTAAAGTTATCGTTATTGGTTCACGCTTTGTTAGTGTCGCGCGATGTGTGCCCACGGGAGCATAGGCATATATACAGATTCCGGATTCCAATCGTCGGTGGAGCGGGTTTGAATCTCAGCGAAACGAATTAAATCTGTTGATTGTTTTGTGGACTAATGAAGGTTGCACATGGGTGGGGATCGGCGAAACTGTATTGATGCAGTAGCTTTTCACGATTGGTGTATATGTTTGTGTGTAAAATGCGGGTAGTGCGAAAAATCTATAAATTAAGGTGGGCTGGGCCGTATCGTTGGGAGGCTCTTTAAGGTCTATTGCATTTTTACTTGGACGAAAACAGTTGATATAAGTTATTAAGTATACTCTCATCTATTTATGCACCCTATAATGTAAAAAATAAAAAAGTTATTCATCACTATATTGATCAAGTACTACTGCCATACAGATTTGTTCAAAAATTTTTTCGACGTTCGTCATTTTTCAATAGATCATTGTAAACTATATAGATAATGAACAATTATACACAAGTTCGTTTTTAAAGAAATTATGTACTTTGAACTCGAACCAGAAAAATTAATACTTGAAAACTGTACTTCTCTCATAACAGCCTGTAATAAAGGTACGAATTTCAAACTTTTCGTTCTTTTTCATTTACTCGGTGACCCTACTCGGGACACACGCCATTAAAAGCTTAAGATTCCAGCTTTCAATTCAGATTTTTATTTTGTTATTCTTATGTTTAGTATTTAAAAAAAGGCTGATGCTACGTTAATTGTAATGTAAATTTCGGATCAGTTTATATGTATAAAGTAAAAAAGACTCTTTCACGCGTTCTTTTATATTCTTTTTCCAAGAATATAACAGCGAGATATTCTAGGTATTTTCCTTAACGAAAGACTAGAAAAGCTTGGAACTTGCTCCTCTACGCTTTTAATCAACTAATTAAACTGCCTAGTTAAAAATGTGAGATCCGCTCATCAGCAGCCACGTGTAAACAATTCGTGAGCGCACATCGCTTTCGAAAAACGCTGTCTCGTCGTCAGCGGAAAATCGTTTGCTGGCCTACATGAGCTTGGCGCCGTCGACTCGCTCTCTCTTTCTCTCAAGCTCTCGCTCTCCATCTCCCTCGGTCTCTGTCTCCCCTGCCCTCTTCTTTCCATTACATCCGTGGAAAAAGTACATGCCCGCCTGCTCACCGTTTTGGCTCACTTAATGGTACGTTCTCTTCGAAGACTAAAAGCTCTCTCTCTCTCTCTCCCTTTCTCTCTCTTTCTCTCGACACTTCCGTGAAAGTTTGCGGACACACTACGCGCTCAGTCTCGAGCGAACTTTAAACACGCTTCAATTATTTAGCCGAAATTGGTAATTCTCGTGTTTATCGCCTCTGTTGTACGAGAGAATGGAGCTAATTTTGAGGAATCTAGCTGGGTTCAAACTTTTAATTGTATTTGTATGGTGATTCTTGCAAAAGAAATTATTCAGAAAAGCTTAATAATAAAAGTAGAAGAGCTAAACTTTTTATAGGATTTTTGTGTGAGTTTTGAAATTAGTCGTATATTTATGTAATTATCAGTTATATTGTTCTGTATCTTTCGAATAAGAAAATTTTACAATGTTAAGGAGAATTAATCTATTTTACAAAAGTTTAAACCGTCGCTCGCGATATTTACCGATTAGTTGGTGCTTTAGAACTAATTGGGACGCCCGAGAGACAAGACGATTGCTAATTTAAACCGACACTATAGTTTCCGGTACCCTCGATTATCTCGATTTAATTATTTAGTTTTGAATAGTTAAGAATAAAAAAATTCAATTTAAAAAATTAAAATGTAGTGAAAGTAGCGAATTCTCGCGACTATTGCCTGCAGACCAATCAAAATCAATAACATCTGGCTGAGGGTGACTCACAGCCAATGAAAAACAAACAATAAAACAAACAACATCCGGCCGTCGTTTTTTAAGAGTAGAACTAAGCTTCAATTCGATAATTAATCGCTATCTTCCTTTTATAATAGGATCCCTATAAATGAATCACTCCGAATTTCAAAATAATATTTTCTTCAATATTGATAGCCATTTCAATTTCAGTGTTCCATACACATTTTTAGTCTATAGATAAGTACTACGCTACTTCACAGAAATAAAAGGTTTCACTTATACTATTACGTATGATATAATACTCACTTCGTGGAACAAGGATGAGTGTTGCACGGCAAAAGAACTTTATCCGGCTTTAATTCTGCATCACATTTGGTATTATCCACAACAGTTTCTTCAGATCCCGTGGTTTTGCATAATGGCGTTGCTATTTTAAATCCTGAAATATATTAAAGTATATTTAAAGAATCATATTAATCAATAATTAACCTACTACCACCATTTTGTCGAAACGCGAATGTATTATTCAGGAGTTCAAATTTATGAAATCGTTTGCTTTTTAGACTTAATTTCCATAAACAATATTATGTATTATAATTTGATAGAAAATTTAACCAACGAATATCAAGTTTAATAAACGACTGAAATTAACGTGGGCGGAGATATAATTTAAAAAAATCTAAAATGTAAATGGAAAATATGCAAAACATACCACCGCCACAAGACTCCGAACAAGCGGACGTTGATTCCAGAGTCCATGCGTATTTAACGTTACAAGTTGAGCCGTCGCCACCGCAAATACCGCAGACATCCCTGTTTTTGTTGCTGCCAACTCGCATATCACAACCAACTCTCTGCAAATATTGAAAACGCTCATATCAATGTCATTGAATTAATTGTGTGTACTTAACTTTCTAATTTGTTTTCCGTTTCGCTCTCTGCACCTCTTGCGCATAGAAGCATTTTTCGTTAGCAATGTTATTAAAGCGTTTTTTATAATTATGTATTTGTATAAATATTTGTATGTGTTATCAAACTTTTCGACTGTCATAAGATACGGAGATTATTTCTTTTAAGAACGCTCACCGAATGAAGACGACATTTTGTATGAGTATAATAACTTGAAGAGTTTTAAGAAATTAATATGACGTTTGTAATACTTAATTCTATAAAGTATTCAGCAGGACAAGAAAAAAATTTTTGAAATAAAATTAGAAATGTAAAATTTATTTGCTTAATTTGAAATTTTCATAAATTTAGAAGAAATGAATAAATTTTAAATCATATTTATGACTTTTCAAGATTAAATAGTTACCGTTTCAAGAAAAAGCTTTTTCAAGACTTTTTTCAAAACAAAGCTAAAAATGCCTAGAACTTGAGTTTTTTGGGCATTATTCATTAATATTGCTTTCCATTTCTATATCCAAAAACATATCCCAATTTGAACTAAATCGGTGATCCGAAGGCCTGATCCTCATACTATAGTTAGTAAAAATATCCAGCCAAACATCTTATATAAACGTCATATTTTATTTATGAGAACTATTACAGCGTGCTTAATCATAATTATAGTGCATTTGCCTGACCCCTCCAAAGTGCCTATTAAAATGGCAAACGTACTACTACTACACACACTTTATAAATTTTAAATAGACGACTGATTTTCAAGATACACATCAATTTTATGCAACTATTATATATACCAATACCCTTTCACGAGAACTACACTTTCTTACTTCGACAAGTATTATAAACTCAAATAATGACAAACGATTCTCAGCTTTATAAGATAAGAACTCGTGCTTACCATCCCGCAGCGCTTATAACTTCATCTAGACAACTTTTCCCAAGAACTCGCCCCCCTGAGACTTATGCAAAACACGAGCAACCGATGTACCCTTGAAAACATGTCACCTCCAATAAACATATCCCCACGACACATACCCCCGGCAAATTATCCACGAGATGTCTGCGAAAATTATTACAATATCCGGGATTTCTGTCTTACGAAAAACTTCTCCCTCAATTCCATATCGCTCAGTAGCGCGAGAGCGCGCAAAGAATTTCGAATTAGCTCGGTCTCTCTATCCCAACCACAGCCGCCCCTCTTGGGCTGATTTGTCATTCAGGCTGCATGCGCGAGCGGCTCACGGGGGTAGAGTCTCCGCGAATATATTATTCATCCCTTATCTGCGCGTCGGCTGGATATATAACTATGGGACTGCGGGCGCGCACGGGTATACCGGAAAGTAAAGAAAGATACGATCTGCCGATTAAGGTGCTGTTATACACGGAAGGAAAATTTGAGTCGCTATTAAAGCCAGTCCTGGTAGATCCACGCTCGCCGCACGCTATTCCTGCCTCGATATCGCCCGCGCGCAACTGTATAAGGAGAAGAGCTATATTCGCGCTTGTTAAGATTCAATTGCCAAAATTAATTTCGCCTCTCGTTTGACGGAACAAATTTCCTTTATTCGGGGAGAGTGATGGAGTGTAGGGTCGACAGGATAAAAAATGTCGATTATACATTTTGCGAATTATTGCCAAGATGATTACGCAATTTGCGAATCGGGCTATCGTTGTAATTTGTGGCTTTTTTGGCAAGTACAGTGAACGAATGAAGAATCCATTGATTGAATCGTTGAAGTATTTTCCTGGTAAGTAGTAAACGACTTTTATATTGCACGACATTAGATAAAAATCGATAATTCATTGAGTATAAACGATCCTGTCGAAAGCTCTCGTAAATTATGTATTATCAGAGTATTTTCCGATCCTGTTTGCTCCTGTTTGCTATTATAAAGACGAGAAATAATTGGAATACCAATAATTCTTTTTTGTCAACGTTTCGGGTACTTTTTAATGCTCATTTTAAGAGAAAATCAAAAGTTTTAATTGCCAATAATCTTTCATCGATCAATCAATCGAGTCGGTTATTAATTAAAATGTAAGACAAAAAAAGAAATATCGGCATTTTATTTAATCATTTGATTAACTGCAATTGTACCATTATGCTCAGATAAATCATACAGTCTCCGTTTTAAGAGCGCAGATCTGATAAGTATTGATTGCCAGAACTCGTATATCTTCATTGATTTGTTATCTACATTATTATTATTATTATTGAGAACTTAGAAAATGACGAATTCTGAAATAAATTAAGAAGAAAAAGGAATTCCTAACTAGTATATGAGTGATTCCCAGCAAAAGTGCACATTTTTACATGCAATCGCCGTGGTATTAGTAAATAACCCTCTTTCCTTGAATAATAATGGAAATCTTTTTTAATTTTTAATTTTACTATGATATTTTAATAATTTACGTTTCATTCTCGTAAAAAAATGTAGTTTTTGAAAAAATTGAAGATTTTATATCATAAAATCTAATGAAATATATACACGGAAGTAACAGAACAGAATCTTCGCACTTTTGCTGAGAATGAACCATATATGCCTTCTAATTTCATTATTAATAGCCTGGTGCTTTAACTGACATTGTCGTATAATGAAAGGAATAAGATTTGAAAAAAATGGCTATTGGCCTCGCCAATAGAAGAAAAACCTTCTGCTTTCCGCACTCACCATGCACTCTCCATTGATGCAGATATCCTGGCCGTCTGGATAGCACCGCGTGCCGTCCTGCACCTTATCGGCGAGTTGCACGACGATCGAGTCTTCGGACTCGTATTCCTCGACGCTGCTCCCCGGCTGTCGGCCATTGAAGGCTTGCTCGGGCTGCCGAGGCGAGGCGACGTTCGCGATGGCCTCGTCGTCATTGTTGTTGTTGTTGTTGTTGTTGTGGTTATTATTGCTTCTACCACTGGAGTTGATGGGTTCGCCCCGGCAAATTAGGGCGCAGGGCCGCGAAGGGTCGTAGTAGGGATACCACTTGAGCAGCTGCTCGCTGTAGGGCACAGTGTCGAAGCTCGAGCACTGCTCCGCCCGCAAATCCACGAGTTTGTCGCAGGCCTGTAGCAGATGAACAAGACAGATTATTATACTTGGCTCGAGAATTATTGGACATTTGAATAATAATTTGCAAGGATGTTTATCGTTAGTAAAGAATAGTTAAAAATTGAACGTATTATCTATGCGCGCTAGTCATAACGGAGAGATTTAAGCCTGGCAAAGTTAAAAATGTTTTAACTTTGTTTGTGCGCAAGATTCAATTAAAACTGTCTCTTTTCATATTACTTATAAGATTTTTACAGAAATTTTAACTCAATAGTTCATTTCGTTCTCCGGATATCATTTTTATACGAGGGTAAGTGAAAACTATTAAAGTTTTGTAAAATGCATTTAAGAGGGCAAGGGAAAAAGTAAGACAAGATAGATATAATCAAACTATCCGAATATTGATGTCACGGAAGGAGTGCTTGGAGGCAATTCGCTCAGCCTAATTGATGTTTGCTATACTTTATTTTAGGTTTTTATCATTTTCTCAAAGGAGGATACACAAATATTGAAGAATTATTGGAATTCCCACTATTCGGTGGTAATATAGCCTTTAAAGTAAGAAAATACTTTCGGCAAACTTACAAATGTAAATATATTAATACTAAGAAGATGAAAATTTTCATTTTCAAGAAATTTGCAAAAGCTTAAAAAATGACCCACTTTGCTCTAAAAATGAATAAGGGAACAGTCGTTTACTTGTGGGAAGAAATAACAAAAAAATATCTACTATAATATTTTAGTGAGTATTCACTTATTGAAGTTGGGGAATAAAATTTTTACTGCGTAATGAGTGATTATTAACAGTAGAACAGAATAAGAATATTTTACAATTATAAAGTTATCACAATACCTGATAAGTTTAGGTTTATTTGTTTGTAAAAGTTGATATTATTTCAAAATTTGTTTCTTTTTCCCTACCGATAAATTAATAAAATTATTATTATTATAAAATAAATATAGTTATCATAACAACTTTGTTCTTGTACGAAAAAAAAAAATGTTTTTTTAATAAGCCAAAAGTTTTATCGATGTGCCTACATATACCTTCTTTTTATTGATTCTAATCAGTTTTTATATCAATGCATCTGTCCTTTATTTCAATTCGAATTATATTTACATTCGTATAAAAATGTTGACAGAACCAAACGTGGAATATATTTAAATAATCCGGCCGTAAATCTTTTAATAAATTAAATCGAATTTAAAATATCTGATATAATTTTCACATCGAGGGCATGAAATTTAAACCTTATCTACCTCTAGATGTCACCTACGCTCTATAGCAGTCCAATAATAGCTACAAACCGTCGTGCTTATTTAGAGTTTGGAAAAGCGTTTATTTATCTCGATGGGACAGCGACACCCGGCGAATCGAACGGCGTATATATATAGGAGAGCAGTGGGGCCGCCGCAACTGTGAAATTCAACCGACGCAAACAAGCGCTGTAGGGCAGACCTTCTTCGTTGACGGATTCATTTATTCACTCGACCGCGCTATATAGGCGCACCGCAGAGTTATTCAAATAATGCGCGTGCCCGACGCCTACGATGGCGACGCGATTTTACAAGACACAATGGACGAGCCAAAACGCTCGTTCTTGCCTTTCTCTCTTTGCTCTGTCCGCGACGATGGGGGGAGCCTTTGTCATTAGCCTGGCGTTTGCTTTGGTACGCGCAGTGATGGAATTTAATATCGCCGCGCGATCTTCTGTTCTTGTTTGTTTGCAAAGTGGTCATGGAGGGTTCACTCGCTGCGTGGTCACGTAATAATGCTATTATACGGATTTGAATTTTTGCCCTATAGTTCATTAGAATTTTTAAACTGCATGGAGCATATATTATCAGTACTACAGTATTACTATGATCATTGGGATTTAAAATTCCAAACTACATAATGGTAAAACTGATTGGATTGTAGGTAAAATAGATTGATACACATTTTTTCGACATGAATATTTTCTGAATTTATATATTAACAGTGGGTATTACACTGGTGCAAAAATTTTCTTATAATTCTGTAAGGCGTCACACGACGATGGCGAATCAAGCCACCAGTAAATCGACAAAAAATAAAAGGTGATTCGTTATTATAAAAGCATTACTACGTAACTAGATGGTCATAAATAATAAAAAGGAATTTTTAATTATTATAGTTTATGTAATTGTTTCGTCCTTAATTGTTAAGGGGACGTAGAGGCGCTGCTCTGCTTCCTTAATTTCTGCTCTATTAAGCGCTATTTTCCGCTACAGGGGAAAGAGAACTACTTCAAAATAAAATGTAACTTTAATTAAGGCAAGAAAAATATTCGAAGTCTTTTTCTTACACCGTGGAGCTATCCTTATACAACGTCATACTTAATATTTCCGCAAAACTTTGGATGGTAAACACTCGAAACAGCAGAACTCGAAACAGCAAATCGTGTTTAGAAAGTTCGGGGCCGAACTTCAGCTTGCCTATAGACGTGTGCTGCTGCTATAAAAGTACGATCCGTACCGCACGTACTCGAATCTTTGTGGAAATGAAGCGCAAAAGTTCACGGTTGCGTAATCTAAGGGCGGCTGTGCATTGAATTGAGGTTCTTCGTTTGATAGCGGATCTGTTCCTACTATATTTACAGCTGTATTCTTTGTAACGTGATTAACAGTTACGTAGAACTGATAATCACGGAAAAGTCTAATACACTTTCATTTCGTATTGAACGTGCCTGCCCTTGACAGAAGTTCAAATATATATAGTAAATCAAATTAAATATTAATTTGATTTGCATAAACAATAAAAAAGCGGTATTTTTGCACGTTTTATTAAATAACATTTGTATAATCATAGGATAAACCTTATGGTGTGAGGTAACCGAGAAGGTAATATAAAAGATAATAAAAACTTATTTGGCTGATCGTTGCAAGACTTATTCTACTTGCAAGCGCCGGCACGCGTCATAATTTATATGATACACTTTCTGTAATACACAAATGAATTGAAGTCCATTTTTTTGTTTAAATTGAAAAAACCTTAGATTTTGTATCTTCAAATAGGTCCTTTTCATTTAAAAATGTCAGAGGTAGCTAAAGTATTTCCATAAAGCCATGATACAAAAAAGTAACAGTATGAGTTAATTTTTTAGATTCTATGCGCGGCATAACAACATTAGTTTGAGGAAGCTATGTGCCAATGTATTGACAGCAGTTTTATCAGTATTTCATAAATTGTTAATTTTGCAATTTATTGATCCGATTCATAATTAGATCAAAGAATATGTTCAAAAAATGAACGAAACTAGCAATATTAGATAAATCTACAGTTCCCGGAATAACATAACTTCACACTTTTGCGAGTTTCCAGGAAGCGGAAAATCTATAACCTGGCCATACCACCGTGTAAATATATGTATTGAATGTGTTAATTGACTATATAGTACAGTATCGCGGCCTATCTCGTTTAGTCCGATCTTACCAATAAGTTTGACCATTAAAATATTTTTTTCTCAAAAACTCAATAAGTGGACTTATGTGGTTATGCCTCGAATCCATAAAATTATAAATAATACAAATATAATTGAAATAGATCGCTAAAACTGTCACCTAGTACGTCATCGTTTCATTTCGCGTTTAATTCCATTTTAATTTCATTTTCTGCAGAATCGAAACTATTTCTAAACTACGGTGTGCAAATCAATTGCACAATATTATAACGCTAGC
>JAPYZO010008822.1:0-15552 GCA_030522905.1 Torymus flavipes | reverse complement strand
AGACTAGATGGCGACACTGGGATATGGAGAGCATCCTTAATCACCAAAAATAGCTAATACACAATATGCGCACGGGCACAAAACGTTTCATATATCAACGCTCAATTATTATATATAGCATACAGTACAAGAAGTGATAAGTTGATGAACAACTTTTTATAGCTCGTTATAGGAATAAACCGTGAATTGTTCATACAATCTGAAAAGTGAACTTGATAAAATATTTTTCAAACGATGGGTATACTTATAATGTATTCCTTGAGCGTTGTCCACGCGGCGATTTGATCCATCCGTAAGCGCCAAACGTTTTAACGGTGCGGTGGTCGGTTTTCGGGATTTGGTCGTGATGCACAACGCGCGCTGCCTAAAAATAGGGGGCGAGAAAAGCGAGCGCAAAACTTTTCGTCGCGATGCAGCGGTAGCGGCCAACAGGGAGAAAGAGGGGGAGAAAAACGACAGCGCGTCAAGAAAGCGAGAGCCACCGAATCCGACTTTAGCGTCGCGCATACGCGCGCGGCAAGTAGCTTATTTGAGAGAATTAGTATAAATAAAATTAGAGAATCCAAATTTCTCTTTATTCTCTGCGCGACTCTCGGCATATACTTTGTTGCAAACTCGCGCGAGCGTGAACTCTATATGCAAAAACTACTTGTTGACCATAAATCAAAGTAGAGTGATTACAGGCCAAGTCGATACGCTCGCGGATAAGGAACCGCGCGACTGTAAATCCCTGGAAAGAAGAGAACTGGGGGAGAGAAGAGGCTCGATGTAGGAAACGTTTGATGGAACAAAAGAGAGAGGGACGCGCTAAGCGCTGATGACTCCGGCTTGGTCGCGCGGGCGGGGGAGTAGGAGGCTTGGCGCGGAGGGGGGAGGGCGCGCTCATTGGGTGCAGGCCTGCAGCTCGAGAGTTTACACGCGCTCGCGCGGCCGCGGCTCCTCGGCTAGCATTCAAAGCTTGCGACATGCCGCGGAGGTGCTCAGTCGCGCGCCAACTCTCGTGAGAGCCACACTCTCGAGCCTCTCCTCCTCCTCCTCTATATACATACCGCTGGAGCCAGTCCACGTGAGACGACAGCAGACGACGCGCGAGTTCCGTGTGTGAGTGCACTGCCCCGAGTGTGATATATATATATATACATCAACGGACTGTGCCTGTGTGATAAAAGTTGTCCGCTGTCCGTGCAGGGAGACTGTGATGTGCGACTAGGCGCGAGCGCCGAGCGATGGAGTCCCCGAACATGTACGACGCGCAAGCCCACCAGGTGGGCCAGCAGCAGCTGCAGAACGAGCTCAAGAAGACCGCGCAGATGATGGGCCAGGCGGTGAACAACGGCGCCGGCAACCAGCCCGGCGCCGGCAACGGCAACAACAACAACAGCATGCAGGTCAACCACAACCAGCAGCAGCAACAGCAACAGCAACAGCAGCAGCAGCAGCAGCAGCAGCAGGCCAACGGCGTGAGCAAGGTCTCGGCCTCCAAGGCCAGCCTGCACCAGCAGTACGCCGAGCACTGCGCGGCCGCCGGCGAGCTGACCGACCTCAACACGCCCGAGATCTCGCTCGACCTGCAGCACCTCATCGACGACTCGCACTTCAACGACGGCCTCCTCGACATGCTCGGCGCCGGCAGCAACGGCTCGGTGAAGCACGCGCGCGCGCCCAGCGCCGCGGCCGCCTACCCGCGCGGCGGGCAGAACGCCCTGGCCTACATGCCGCAGCCCGTGCACAGCGCGGCCAGCTACCACCACGGCAGCAACAGCTGCAGCGACAGCAACAGCTCCAGCAGCGAGTCGCCGAGCATCAAGGAGGAGCCGCTCGACCCCACCGACTACCGCCGGCACTGCACGCCCCAGTACGCGCCCGGCGGCTACAGCCCCGCGGGGCCCTTCGCCGCCGGCGGCCCCACCTTCACCACGCTCGCGCCCTCGACGCAGCTCCCCGGCGGCCACCCGCACCTGCCGCACCAGCCCCACCCGCAGCAGCAGCAGCAGCAACAGCAGCAGCCCCAGGGCCAGCAGCAGCAGCAGCGCGGCCAGCTGCCGCAGCGGCACCCGCAGGGCCAGCACGTGCCCGGGGCCGTCGTCTCGCGCAAGCAGAGCAAGAGCGTCGACAAGGCGAGCGACGAGTACCGCCGGCGCCGCGAGCGCAACAACATCGCCGTGCGCAAGAGCCGCGAGAAGGCCAAGGTGCGCTCGCGCGAGACCGAGGAGCGCGTCAAGCTGCTCGTCAAGGAGAACGACGTGCTGCGCAAGAAGGTGGAGATCCTCTCCGAGGAGCTCAACGTGCTGCGCTCGCTCTTCAGCAGCGTGGGCGTCCTGCCGGAGCAGCTGCAGCGCGAGATCTCGAGGCACATCGACCAGTTCCAGCAGCACGTGGGCGGCCCGCCGATGTAGTAGTCGCTACTCGCGTGTATTACCCTGTAAATTATCGAGCCCCCTTTTGTATCATAGAACACTACGTCGCGCGGATATATACCCCCCACCCCATACTCTCTTGTACCTTTTTCTCAATTCACAACGCGTCGATTTTGCCTTCTTCCTTCGTTCTTAAGACTGCGGCCGCCCCTTCGCCCACCCACCCACATGGACTCTCGCAGTGCAGTGCAGTACAAGGAGAGCGAGATTATTGCGCTAAGCGGGCAGCGACCGAGCGAGCACAAGATAAAGAGACTATTTTTTTCTACACCGAAGGCCCTTTTCGCGAAGGCTCTTCCACGTGGCGTTGTGATTAGATACCGTCGTTTAGGATATAAAGCTAAGGCAATTAGGATATTAAGCTCTCGGACACACACACACTTTGTCTCCAAAACGACTCTTTTTCACTTATATTCTTGTACCCTTTGCCTCCGCTCCCTTCCGACTATTTTAACGAAAATACAACGAAACATATATGTAAACACGACACCGATTTTGTACAGCGATATATTATATACATGTGGCGTTTTCGCCCATTTTTAACTAAAGTACAATGTGATGATTCGTATAAAATTACAAAGTTCGATTGATCGAGACGTGAGGAGTTTTTTTTTTTCATGGAAATCTATATAAATATATTTTTTAAAGGGAAATCTTAGAAAGATGGAGAGAGAAGTGAGATGAAGAAAAACTGCGAGTGAGAGTGAGCGAAAGATTAATGAATTGTAAATTACGTCTGACATATACGTACCGAGCACAATAAAAAAAAAAGTTTTAAAAAATGTAGAAAAAAAAGAGGAAAAGCGTTACCCCGGGACCAGCCGAGTATAGTCGCGCTTGTCCCGAAATCAGTTACCGTAACACGTGTGAAGCGGGCTTCATCATTACACAAATAGATTCATTCGTTCGACTGTTGACTGTTGTGTGCGAGCGAGTGAGATTATACAAACGCGACTTTGAATTTTCTCAATTATATTGACAAAAATAGAAATAACGTTATAAATATATATATATAAATATGTGTAAAGAGAGAGGTTATATTATGTATATTATAAAAAATAGAATACATTTGTACATGTATTTGGCGAAGAGCGTCGAAGCAAGACGACGAGCGTGTGCGAGATTGAGGATGAATGAATAATGAGTGCGTATGAGAAAGTGAGCGAGAGTGATTGAGCGTGAGATCGAACGACGACGCATAGCGGGTATACGATATTACCTGTCACAGTTGTCATCTTGTCTATGCACAAATATATTTTGATATAAAACTTATATGTACCTTGACTTTTCATTTTACCAAGCTCCTTATACCCATCTCGAAACAACAAACTATATAATATCCATTCGTCTATTATTATAAATAGACGTGTATTTAGTGACATTTACATACGAGTGAATAACTGACTCAATAATTGCATAATATTATACAAGCTCATTTTCGCATCAACTACTTGGAAGACGTGTGAGAATAGCATCAGATAATTAAACATAATAAAAACTGTCGTTTATAGTCTTCGTTCATGATTCGTTGACATTTAAACAAACAGAGCTCTATCCGTCAAAATAAATCACTCGGCAAACGTTTAAAATCATTTTATTAAAAATTATAGCCGATTTCTTGAAATATTCTCATTTTTAATTGAACTTTTTGACCCATCTTGACGAATTCGTACGAGAAAAGCTGGAAGACAAAAATAGCATTTGTGCCGCGGCTAAAGAATCAACAGGTCCCTTAAATACGGATTCATCGAACGTGAGTCACGCCAAGCGAGTTTCGTTGGCTATAGCGTATATATATAAGTGGATTAACACCATTGCGACTAACGCGACTCGTTCATTCAATACACGCACATCGCGCAGTAGAGTTCACCAAGACGAGCTTTTCACTTTATGCCTTTTGTATATAAGAAAAATGACAATAATAACAAAGTCATTCAAGTCATATTGCCATTTTTTCCTCCTTTAATGTTTATGTTTACATGCACTTAAAAATTCCATGTTTACGTCTACAGTTGATTAAATTCACTATTTAAGTTACATTTAAAAAATTAGTTATATAATAATACAAATACTGATACGAAGGGTATTATATAATGACATTATACGTTCCGTGTTTGAAAACCTTCGTCATCAAGATGAAATTTTCCAAAAAAAGTTTCGGCAGTTTGATTATATGCTAGTATTATAATACGATGTTTTTTTTTATAGAAAGGTCGGTAACCATTGCGATAAAAATAATGCTTTTGTAAAAGACAAGTTTTCCATTTAGCTATACACTTAATCTTACTATTTAATTTTCTGGACAAGCGCAATAAAGTGACCACAAACATACTTATACTTGCACAAAAGTGACTTGCCGACGCTTCGAGTTCGTAAACCATGCCGTCATCTTCTCATCAGCTATCTTGCTTTAAACATATACGCGATCAACGCGAGTGCACTCTGTCTCTTGCCACAAATAGTAATAATAATAGCAGCATACACTAAACGAGATAAAATCGCAGATCTAAGTACGATCGATAGATCGCAGTATCTCTATCAGATTATTTCTTTATCTATGCAATAGCGCTTTTAGGCGTGTCTCTGCGCGCGACCGCGGGTACGAATAAACAGGTTCCGCGCGTCGCGCATGTGAAAAACCATTATACGCGCGCGGGATCCTCGTAAACGCAGAATAATTCATTGATCGTCCAAAGCGCGGATAATTTATTGTTGCTTACGTGGCTGCGGGACACGTGCCGCGTCGCGGTGTCTCCAAATACACATGTATATACGCCTAGAGGAGATGAAAATATTGTTTGTCTACTTTTTTTTCCGCTCGTCAAATATGAATTCATTGAATTATTAAAATATTAATATTGTCAAGCTTTTGAATGTTCATTTACTCTATGCTTGAGAATTAATTATAAAACAGTGTATCAGTGTCGATAAATCACTTGAGAGATATATCGATTTAAATTCCTTGATAAGAACGTTATCTTTACTTGCTCATATTTCACGTTCTTTTGCAGACGGGCCCCTTTCTCTACAAATTATTTGGAAATTTACAAAATTACCAGCACAGAGTGTACACAAAAAAAATTCTGTAAAATTGAAAATTAAAAAACACGTAAGTATATAGCTTTCGCGCGCGCGTGCAATTAAAGTGTAGTTTTTAACAACAAGCCGTTATTTCGAGACGCACTATAGCTGTTGTCTCGCGCGACGTTATATCCTATAAATAGGAAGGGATCCGACGCGCGTGCGGGAAAATTGTCAACTTCTTCTTGTTTGTCGCTCTGCCGGCGATGATGAGACGATGGGAAGCCGTGGCTCCTGCGATATTCTCCTGGCTTCCTCATGCTCCCGAGCTTTAATTGACTGAGGCCCTAGGACTGTTGGCTGCTGCTGCTCCTGGAAACGATCGCACTTTATATACTATATAGAAATTAATTATCAAAAAAATAATTAACAAATCATTTACATCAAGCTGTATTTATTGTTGAATTTTGCTTATTAAAATATTTTCAGTTACATATTTAATACAAAAAAAAACAAATTTATTGTGCAATGTTTATTTATTTATTCGAAAATTAGGCAAAGGTCAAGCGTGTAAGACGACACCAGCCGATTGTCTAAATAAATGAGAGGGATATAATGAAAGTTTGTTAAAAACTTTAACCAGCTCATCAAAGCAAGCGTCGATCGGCTGCCGTTACGACACGCGTCGCTCCCGGGCGTCGACGGACGACGTTTTGACGCCGCTTTGTCTGCGCGGCCGACGGCGCGAAGGACGCGCGTGAACTTTCGACTGCGAGCGCCGTGCGTGCAGGCTTTTGCGAATTTGCCGCGCGCATGCAGAGAGAGAGAGAGAGAAGAAGAAGAAGCGCGAGACTAGCCGATTGCCGATTCAGCACGTGGACCGCGCCGGCTCCTTTTTTTGCGACGCCGGGATTTGCATAATTGCCCAACGGGGGCTATAAATAATCGGCCGCGGCAGCTTTTTGCAAGGATCCGGCCAACGGGAAAGTCATCACGCCGGTTTTTCCATACGCGCGTGCGTGAATCAAAAAAGATTCTTCACTCGTCTGGCGAGTGCGCGGTTATCGAAAACTCTCACTTATATGTATAAATTGCATCGATAAACGGCTGATGGATGCAAATCATATTCCCGATCACTCATAGTCCAATAAACAAGCTTGTTCCCCGTCGCAATAATCGCGCAGACGTAATTTCGCCGTTTAACGAATCACTCTCTCAGGCCGATATGTATCTCGGGCGCTCGTCATAAATCAAAGCTTTTAACGCGAGTGCATATATATATATATACAACGGAATCCCTAATTAAGACTTAATTCTCGATTCAATCGTCCATTGTTCCCCTCTCCGATCGGCCATTCTCCTCGCAAGATACAGACGCGCGACTGCCAACAGAGCTTTCCCATATACGCGATATGATGTGTATTCATGTTCCGCGAGAAAAACGCTTTGCAGTTCACTTTCGATCGCGCGCACTCGTTCTGTCGGCGCGCCAATAGCTATTATATCGCACGCGTCGTGCTTACGTCGGTTGATTGACAGCCGATCGCTCCAAGGTAGCTTTTATAACTACAATCAATTCTTATTTTATAATATCTCTACAGAATTACGGTAGTGCACGTGCTTACATGCTGTGTATAATATTGAACGGAGCGCGGGCATTTGTCTTATTCCAGGCTCGGAGGCTCATATCGGATCGAAATCCATTAATCTATCCATCTGCCCACACCTATATCTGGCTTATCCATCTACTTATCTCTATCCGGCCGGTCGCGCGCGAGCACGAGGCACTTATATTCTGGCCGCACGACGCGCGCGCTATATAGGTTAGGGCCAGAGCTTTGCCAACGCTTTGCCGCTCACTCTCACTTTATAGACACACCTATATAGCGACGTTATACACACACGAGACGGAGGAGACGGCCAGAGAAAAACGAAGAAGACGCGCGGTTATTATGTATATTCTAATGTGCCATCGGACTCCCAGGTATAATAAGACAGGGAAAGTGAGAGCAAGACGATGTCATCCACACACTCTACGCCATGTTATTGTAGTTGGATTTTCGACGCTGCAGATCGGTATAATAACTAACTTGTCGTTTACTGCGGGATTCTGTCCTTTGATTGTAAAACTCCGATCTTCTATGCAAGAACAAACATACTTTATCGCCATTTTCGGTATAAGATTCGTTGAAAGTGAAAACGCCACATTTGAATTTCAAATGAGCTTTCGATTAAGTATATATATTTTTTACGCTATATGCCCAGCTGTTTTACCTCCTAAAATATTTTTATTTTCAATTTTTCCAACATTTTCTAGCCATTTTATGACGAGTTGGACGAAATCGCTATAAAATGGCTAGAAAATGTTGGAAAAATCGTTTGGCAAGTGGAAAACCTGTTGCTATCTTTAGCGTGTACTCTTCCAAAGGGCTAAACAATTGTTTGGTTAATTATTGTAATTTCAAAGCAATTTTGGTTTTCGGTTTTAATTAAAAAAACTCCCGCTCAAAAGCTTATATGAATTATGAGAGTTCCGGATTCCCAAGATAGCGCGAAGAAGAGAAAGTCAAGATGATTCAGAGGCGCTGCGGCGAGCGCTTGGAGCGAACGGACGGGTGGACGGAAAGAGAGAGTTTGAGAACGGGAGATGGAGATAAAGCGGGCGAGAGTGCAGCAATGCCGAAGGAGAAATTTCGGAAGGAAAAGCGGGCGCGGGCGAATTTTATTTTTACACGGGCGCGCGCGCGCGCTTGCCGGCGAATCGCGCAGAAGTGGGCTAGAGAAACAAAAGGGAGCAGCACGCGTGAAAGTGAATGAGCGAGCGACGAAGATATATAAGCGGGGAGGAGAGCCAAGAAAGCTAGCCGAGAGGGAGAGACGTAAACAGAGAGCTCGGACGCGCGGGAAAGCAGATGAGGGCAAGCGCGCTGCACTTGATACACCAAAGTGCGAGAGAGCGCAGGTTATTCCAAGAAATGACCGGCTTTAAATGTATTTTCTACTCTCTAGTCTGCTCTATAGACGCGAGACGCAAGCCCGAAACTGCGCGTGCAACTGATTTATTCGCTTCCCTTCCTCGTTCGTCTCCCGTCGCTGAATCGAACTAGCATTTGACTTTCAACCAACACTGCCGATAATCTTTTTCTCGCGCATATTAGCGAATAAGCGCGCGCGCAATATAAATCTTCACGTGTGCGTTGAGTTAAATTTAAAGTTTTAAAAATAAATGAGGTGTAAAGTTACGCTGCGACCGTAGCTTTCAGTTCTGAATACAGACTTCTTCTGAATATAGTTCGACCGAGGTAAAGATATGAAAAAGTATATAGCTATATATTCGAGCTGCGATTTAGCAGCTGACAAAGGAGTTGCATTGTTCGAAATAGTTCGTCCTGGAAAAAAATGTCGGTTAAATTGTCAGGAGGACGGGGGAGGGAAGTCTAGCGTTACGGCAACTGTACACAGAGGAGTGCAAAAGAGAGAGGCAGTGTGAGATAATAGGCGAGTGTAAGAGCGCGTGCGCAAAAAGGAGGAAAAGAACGACGGTCAAGCTCATAGGCTTTCGCGTAGGCGCGCTCCCGAGTCCCGCCACAAAGAAAGACGCTGCTGCCTCCGAGTCCCGCGGATACGTGCACCCACGTCCGTGCGAGTAAGTATGTAGCCGCGAGCGATGTGGGTGTGACCTGCTTTCCGAGAGTTTCACTTTCCTGCGCGAGCGCGCGCGGAGGTGGCGGCTAAGGAGGATCCGAGCCGGGAGTACGTGTGCGCGGGTTATTACGTCATGCATTGTTATGCCGGCCGTATAAGAGAGGCCCGGGGAGTCATGCGCGCGGAACCCCGCGGGAATTAGAATAAGATCTCGCTCTCCTCCGCCACATCGTACTTATGCATCATCGCGTGCAACTTTTCGACCGGTACCTACCTACATGTGTATCGTAACAATGCCCCCTATATTCCCGACCTTATCTCGCTCCTTTTTCGCCTATGCATATTTTCGACTTTACGAGCAAGCGCCTTCTGCGTCTTTCGCCCGAAAATTAGCTCTCCAAAGCCGGGGTACCTGCATCGTTTCGCGCCAGATCTGACTAACATATTATATATGTACTGGGCTACTTTCCATTGCTGACTTTATCAAATTTTTTTTTTACCGCCTGGCTTTCATATTTTTTACGTTCCAAACGACCAAATGACAATCCCACATTTATATTTTACAATATATAGATATAAGAAAGGGTTTACTTTAAGAACCTCTGCCCAAAAACTACTTATATTGATACGAACAAATATATACATTCACTCTTTTGTGAGTTACTCACTCATTTACGATTGATCTGTACTACTTAAGTTTACTTATTTACTATATAGTCTAGTTTAACAGGATACCCTGCGAGAAATTTATTTGTTTTGACGTCGGACAGTTAATGGAGCACACTTGCTTGTAATGTATAATAAATTTATATCACAGATTACTCATACTTCATCAATAATATAAAATAGTATAATGACTGTTTCTAGTGATAAAAATTTTCTTGGCTTATCATTTCTCCATTAAGGAGTGGAAATAATCAAAAATATACGCTCCCTCATTTTAGTTAATTTTAATGTGACAGGAAAATTAATCGATTGATTTATTGTTTATCGCTATAAGATTATGAATAAATAGATAACTATAATAGTTATCTAATAGTATTGACAGATCACGTTGTAAAAATATTAAAAAGCTATCAAAGTGCTTTGAGATAAACAATAAGTATGGAAGGTGTTCTCGAAACATTAATTCGTCCGAATACTGTAGCACATAAAACACTTGTACGAATTCCAAAGCGTTAAGAAGTATCCGGAAAATAAGCAAATCGCAGCAGATCAACATTGCAAATTAAGTAGTCCGTTACTTCGCTCAGCAAATTTTGTGAACTAAAAGTGTAAAAGAGGTTTACGTGCTCGTGAATGATTATTCTCCACATGGTGGGAGTGAAAATATATATTCCTATTGTACGTATTTTTAATATTCAGATTCCTTTTACTTTATTCTTTATAGAATGCAAAAATATTTTTTCATAATTATAAAGTAGTCAAGCTTATTTATCTATTTAATTGACTAATGTTTGTGAAAATTTAATAATAAAACGTTTATTTCAGTACATATGATTCTTAATTTTCTTGTATTTTTAAACTTGCAAAATATTTTGTTTCTTAAAATATGAATTCTGAAAAACTAAGGTATAATATTAATTTAAAAGTTCGGTATCCCGCTAATCACTCATTGTTAAAAATTTTCTGAAATTAGGTTAATTTCATTAATTTAAATATATTGTTGTATGTGTTCGGATGTAACAATATTTTAAAAATTCAGAAAAATTTTAATACTGCAGTTTACTCCATCTACAGATTTTTCGTATAGTTTTATACAACTAAAGTTTTCTATAGAAAAAAAAAATGTTTCATTATTCGGTTAAACTAGCTACTTAGTTGCGTACCAATTAATTTTTAGTTTGTATTGGCGGGGAAGTCACCTTCATTTATCTCTTATAGTTCCTTTATGCTTCCGCACGTGTAGACAATATATACCTTGAGCTACACGTGTAGTTATATATTCATCAAGAGCGTAGTTTTATTTTCGAAGCTCATCGTCACCAGCATTATTTAAAGGTCTTTATTCTATTTAAAATATACCGTGGCTTTTTCGAGTTTTCATAAAAAACATCATCATAATTCTCCCTATTACATAACTATCATAGTGCGCATTTTTCGTCCTAAAATGATAGGAGGCGTAGAAAAAAATTCGCCCCCCGGCTACATGCATTATCACATAATAAGGTCGTATTTTACAAAGTACGCGTAAGCGCATTACTTATGCGCGTCTCTTTCTTTCTCCGCGCAGTGTGGTGGCACGCGTGCGGTAGCTATATGCCGGCCGCGAAACGTCGCTTTTATAAAAGGCACACACACCTCTCTAACGCGCGACCTATATTGCGCTACCGAGCACCAACGCTATATTCGCCGTCCAGGGACGTGCAGCCACAATGTATATGAACCCTCTACGATTCTTTATTCTTCGGTCCCAAAGATATATTCCTCTGATAATAACAATTTCTCAAATAATATGGCTCACTTTACACAAAAATAGACTAATAACTTGCAAAGTACAAAATATTGCTTTGGTCGTAATAAACAATTAATGTTTGATCAAAGATTTATAAAACACAAATATTTAAGGACTCAGTAATCCTATATGATGAAATCTTAGAGATCTACACTGATAGAACGACTTATTCGACAGAAATACACGATGGATTTTTCTTGTTTTACTCAAATCGATTACTTTTTAATGGCCCGAAACCGTTTGTTAAGAAATATCTATTTGTCCTTATAACGTCGCTACAGTCGAACACTCAATTCTGTTGGTACATCTTTAATGGTATAAAAAACGAAAAAATCAGGTATAGAAGGTATGCTTAAAAAAATTTTTGATAAATTCCGAAATGTTAAATTTTGTGCATTTTGTACCAAACTCAATATGAATAACGTGTGTAAAACAGACGTCAACTTTTAAAAATTTAATTTTTTGACTGAAAGGTCGAAATCTTTCGCCGCCTACCCTTCTTTTAGCTATTTCGAAACGATTTATTTAAAGAAAAGTGTTTTTTTAACTGAAAATTAAATGATGCGCTAGCACCAACTGCCTGGGCTAGAGTCGCGCTCTGATGGGGTTGTTCAATGCTATCGATCCTCGATAAAATCTATCGATCTTTTTTATTTTTTCAATTAACTCTTATATTATTATAATAAATTGAGAAAAACTAATCCCCTCCTTTATAGAGAGCCTTCTATAAGGACCTTTTCCTTTTTTCGTACGTCTCCTGTAATCCCCTCCTTTATAGAGAGCCTTCTATAAGGACCTTTTCCTTTTTTCGTACGTCTCCTGCTGCTTATCAAACAGGATATACTTCTGGCGACATTTTTAGCTGAAATTTTCTGCTACAAGTAGATTCTCTCTGATGCAAGATTATTATTTTCTGATTGTACAACAACAATAAACGATTATACCGTCCACCTACATTTTTTTCAAGATACACTTTTTTATTTGAACCAGAAGGTACACCGCACTTTGACGAATTAAAATTTTCATATTTTAAAATTTTCATATTTTTAAAAAAAATTCAATGAATGAATATGTACAGAGCCGATATACTTCAACGCCATAAATCTCTTGAGAATTTCGTTTTTAGCTTCCGATCAGGCAACTGCAGCAAACACAAGAAGCGAAAGCCCCCTATATACGTATGCAATACCTATATACATACTTTTTCTTTGATAAATAGGCCCGTATCGGAAGAAGACAGTCGCACGTGTGCGTGCTCATAATGGAAAGGAGGAGGCGCCATGACGAATTGCGATATTCGCTCATTCGCGTCCGGATGTGCGAGCTACATAAGTATAGGTATATGCTTCGTTTTTAGTTACATAGGTTTAGGAGACTTAAAAAAAAAATGAGTGGTTTTTCAATGTATTTGTCATGTCCTATCGAATTTCGATTTCAGAAGATAAGAAAGTATTCGTAATTAGTGCTCTCTATAGTTAATGTTGAATTGAGTATAAGAACGCCTGTTTTTGGGTATTGTTATTTAATGTATTAATTTAGGATGTATATTTCTAGATCGATTTATTTACTTAATATTTTTTTATAAACTCTATTGCAACGAATTCAAAGCCGAACAAGTAATTATATGCGTTTTTGATATGTGTGTCCCAAGCAACATGTTATACGTTTCCAGTATCAGCAGTAAAATTAAATATATAAGTTTTCAGGTAGAAATTCAGATAAAAATTCAGGTAGAGGAACCACAGTATTGTCATAGGACATGATTCACATCTTTTGGTATGTAGAATATTCGATGAGGAGTAACTTTCGGAAAGTTGCGTGCTTAGTATCAATGAAAGTTCTTGGACAATGATGTGTGGGAACTATGGGAGGCTTATATTAAGATATCATTCAAGAATTCTACAGTAGTGATAACAGGCAGTATTCAGAGAATGCAGCATAGACTTTCAAATAGACGTGACATATTTTCCAAGTTTTTAGATGCAACAGGTGCAGTAACGGGCCTGATACCCAATTGTTTCCGATTGACCTAATTATACATTTTTTAAATAATTTAAAACAATATATTTTGTTATATGCAAAATGAAGGTTTTGTCTTCCGTATTAATTTACCCAACTATTCCGCAAAGTCTACGAATGCATTTGAATGAAATTACTGATCTTTCTGTAAATTTTGTTCAAATGCCATTTTGTAACTTTGCAGAGTAGTATAGTTAATTATAACGGAGTGTGTGGATTTTAAACCCATTACTACAAAGAAGGTCTTTATTTAAAGCGAAAAGCAAGCGATAATGAAATTTCAACTGTAGTCCATCAAAATAAGTGGCAAAGACAAGCACTTATTCTTCGACTACAAATGTAATGTCGCACATCAGGCGCGAGCTAAGTTAATTTTCCAATGATTAAGTCTAACACAACCCCGTGACCTTGCTACTGAAGAGAAGAAAAAAAACAATTCAGTAATCCGATACACATGTCGCCCTAAAGCTGACTCTCCAGAGCGAGCCAATCAATTGGTATTGTGCAGCCGAGAGCGTCAATTAGACTAAAAATTTTTCTATCACTCTGCGAGCGTGTGCGGGGGACTCGCTTTAATTAGCAGTCGCCTCGTCTGCGTCTAATGCATATCTGTTTCGTGCGCGCAGCAGCGACGCTTTGTATTTATCGAGGCAGACGACGCTACATTCGCCTCCTCGAGACAAGCTCTACTTATATAGGACGGCTTTCTGCATGTAGCGGACGGACGGACAAGCGTGCGGGCCCGCAAGAATTAATCGTGCCGCGTCTCAATCGACTCTGAGACTCTCGTCGAATCGAGCGATTATTTCTCTCTCCGCGATATATGCGCCCTACCAGCTGCTTTAATTGCTATAAATCATTGGTCCCAGTGTCGAGGTTCCATCTTTCTTCTCGCACGCTTGATACAGATTTTCTAGGGTGAGGAGGATTTAATTCT
This sequence comes from Torymus flavipes, assembly GCA_030522905.1. NCBI lineage: Eukaryota > Metazoa > Arthropoda > Insecta > Hymenoptera > Torymidae > Torymus > Torymus flavipes. The sequence continues at coordinate 1,058 of JAPYZO010008822.1, read as the reverse complement.
GGCTGTACCTTATATTGTGTATAATATTTAATACCAAAAGTGATAATTTTGAACCTTTATTGGAAAACGAGTACTTCAAAAAATAATCAACGCCATTTGATCAATAAAATCAATTAATAAAACACCAGCTTGAGGAGTCAACTGGAGCGTAGAAGTTTTTAAACGACGTTATAATAGATTCTGCAATATTGGCAGACTCTGTATTGAAATAAGATTAAAAAGCCGGAAATGGTAAGAAATCCGAGACATTTTTATAGTGGATTAAACTATGCAAAAAATAGAATGCATCATTCTTGTTTTATCTATTAAACCTGTTACTTTTTTATATCAGGTTCCCGTAAGCATATCTTAATGATTCCAAAAATACCGAGGAATGGCAAACGGCCTTCATAAAAAAAAGATTCTTATAAGATCTTTCTTTTTCTTGGCTAATTTATTCTGGTCTCGCTACAATTACTCGAACTTTTTTAAAGGACCAGGATTTATGCAAAAAGTATTTCCTCTCCGCTTTTTATTAATGCCAGTATACCATATCGTGAAAAATTAACGCGATTTGGCTAGCGGAATCGCGGGGATAACCTAAAAAACCAGTTTTTTAAATTTCCGAGTGCATTTTTAAAGCCAGGCTCGCGCGCTCGCGACGCGCCGGTCAGCCTGCGACAAAAAATAGAATCGCTTCTCCACGCGACGGAAGCGAACGATTTATTTTCGTCGTTAGGCTACGAACCTTGCAGAACGAGCCAATAATACTGCAGCGCGAGCACTTTCCGGTTTGAATTCAAATTTACACGTCCACCTGAACAGTTTGCGGCTTGAATATGTCATGAATTATTTTCATAACTTTCATTTCCCGCCGACGTCTTAGTTTAAGCTGATTATTACACTTATGGACACTTGCCTTTTGATAACTAACAATTATTGCGTAAAAGAAATATTCATATCAGAATCTATAATCAAGTTATTTTTACATTAAATTGAGAGATTTATGCCTTGTAACAATGATCAAAATAAACATTTGCATTTGCCAATTGTATACCCGATAGTTGTATCTTTTACTT
>JAPYZO010008818.1:5744-16804 GCA_030522905.1 Torymus flavipes | reverse complement strand
ATCGAATTCAAAAAGTGTTCATTGAACCGCGAGCCTCGTCGTCACCGCCGCGCGTGCAAATGACACTGACTCGAACGCGGTGCGCGCGATTATATCGATTGCGAGTCGATAAACGTGCGCGTATGTACGCGAGTTTGTATACATCACACGCGCCGCGCGTCGAACGACGACAGTCGCGCTAATTAACGCGTGTATATGTAAAAGCGAAGTGAATTCGGCCGACCGCTGAATTTCGGCTCTCTCTCTCTCTCTCTCTCTCTCTCTGTCGGTGTGCTACTGTGTATATAGCCTGTGGCTGTGCGAATTTTTCAGAGCGTAATGCCGCGTTGCCGGCCGCGCGCTGCAAATGTCTTTGTCGCGGCGTCCCGGAAAAGCTCGCTTGCAACCCGCGATGTATGATGGTTTTTCGTGAAATGTATGTAGCTTGTTTTTCCGCTATATTTCCGACAATGATGGTACGCGAATATCGCTTAATTTCGTTAAGCTTTTCGTATTATGGTGAACGAAATTTCTCGCCGAAGAATTAAATTTTATAGGAAAATGATAAATTGAGACTCATGCCTGTGACGAATTTTATTTGATAAATTTTGTAAAGCTAAAATCGAAATTGCTGAATTTTAATTTGTTATTGCGTGTATTTAAGTGTTGTTACAGTTTAACGGTTAAAACATGCAAATTGCCTTGTATCATTTAAATGTTATTGTTATTGCAACAAAATTTGATTCATAAAGTAGAGTAAAAACGTACTAATATAATTTTGAAATTGCTGGTGTATTTGTAGTAATCCGCGTAATACGAAACACAAATTACATATCGTTATACATTATTAATAAATGTGTTTTCATTAAATGGTATAAAATGCCTGATTTGACAAGTAGAAATGGCCTGCGTTTAATCAGACATAAAATGCATATATAAACATACATAATATGTATTCCGCTACATTTCAACAATATACATATTATATTTTTCAACCATAAAAGCACAAATAAATGAATTAATAATTATTACAACTTATAAATATTAACATATATTCAACACAATCGACCAATGAGAGCCCAAGGTATCACTTCCCCTCCTAACCATCTTATTTTCCACATTGTATTTAATCCTCATGTTCCCCTCCTTCGCACCCTCTTCGCCGCAGCCAAATAGAAAGTCCAGCGGAAATCTTAGGCCAAATCTCTCAACTTTATTTACGCAAGCGTAATCGCCGGGGCGTCGTCGTCGGATGGCTTCCCCTCACCCCTGCGCGCGCGATTCTACATTCCCGTATAGTCCTCCGGAGACGAGAAGAACGAGAAAAATAGCCGACTGAAGGCGGGTCAGATACGGGAGAAGCTTTGACTGGCTGGCTTTATACGTGATCGGCTTGCCCGACGCGAAATTCCGGGATTCCGATCGTTCGTTCGACCGATGTATATAGGTATACATTCTGCTACTGCTGCTGTCTTGCCGCGCATCGCTCGATTTTCCATCCTTTCGCTCGTCCGCGTCGTCCCTTCTTTTTGACGCTCTTATTGTCTTTCTATTCTTCTGCTGGCTCGCGGCGCTGGATCGCCACTCCCATTTATTTATCGTTCGATGGCGCCCGTCTCGGCGAAGGAACCGAAAAAGGTGAAATGAAGAATAATGATCGATTTTGTTTTTTGGCGTATCGTGTTTATGCGCTAAAAATTGAGAAGCGATGTATATTTTAACTCATATTTTATTTTATGAGTCTATGTGATGTAAAAATAATAATTTTGAAAATAGAAATATAGCCTCTCAACGTTCTCTTTTATAATAGACTTTGCATTTTATAGTTTATAAAATAAAAATATCGCCACAAAAGTTAATTTTGAAATTCTATATCTTTTTTTTAAAAACTCATCAAACTCGAAGCGCAGTATGTAATTGATGTTGAACAGAAAGAATAGGTACAACTCTTTCGATTCGGATCTCCGCAGCTCAACAAAGGGACTAAGTAATAAACTAGTTGGAATCAGTTTGACAGGGCAAAACACTTCCTCTGAATTGCATTGTTTGGTCGGGGAGTTATACTATACCCGCTCTCGTCTCGCACTTGAGAGTTGCCGGGGAAACTTTTAGCTCACTTTGTACATTTACCTTCACCCTTGCGCCCTTACCGCCCCTCTCAAATCATTCCCTATTTCACTGTATCCCTTCGTATATAACTTCTGATTCCGCTCCCTTATTTGGCCCCCTGTTTTTTGCCCTCTCCGTTTTCACGAAAGTTTTTCTCTTCAAGGGTATAAGAGCCTCGTAGATGCGGGTTGTGCGTTATTTTTATATACAACTCAACGTAATAAGAAACTTTGATATCGTATAGTAGTAACAGAAAAAGGTAATGCTTTATATGAGTATGCATATTTTTAGTGTTAATAATTCATTATTCCCTGAACAAAAAAGATGAAAAATAAGATTTTTGTCAACATCGCGAATCACAATATCTATATTATTCATTAGATTAATATTCTCGGGGTCGGATGTTATCTCCACCCGAGTCCAAGACATCGCTCATGAACAAAACATTTCATTCGGTATTTACGACACAGCTGGCAAACTGAAATTGTCCCACTATTTTCTCCCTCGCTTTTCCATTTCATTCGTCATGACCCGTATGTCATTCGCTCTCTATCTCTGTCTCTTCTCCGTTCTCGGCGGAACCTTGAAAATTCAATCAATCGATCGACTCCGCGCCATATCCATCGAATTAATACGCAATGCGGTCGTTAGACCGAAAAGGTTCTCGACTTTCTCTCTCTCTCGCTTATTCTCCTCGCTCTCCCACTCTCGTCCCGGTCAGAATTTTTATTACTTTCTCCTCCCTGTCTCCTCTCTATCTATCCCTCTTTTTCTCTTTAGTCACGTGGGTGAGCTGTGGTCAGCAAGCGCCTAAATGCCTCTCCGACTCGAGGGACTTATTGAATGCTCGAACGTGTCCGTCAGCACGTGCCGCTATTCGTCGCTCATTCTTTATCTCAATATATATCGCTTTCTCATCTCTCGCTCTCTCTCCCCCCCTCTCTCTCTCTCTCACTCTCTTTCTCTCCTAGTGTAGTAAAAGAGAAACAATTTCGACGATTTAACGTCGATTTTACCTTAAATTGGTATGCGGTAACCTCGTACCGTTTGCTTTCTGCCTTCGCTCGCCTTCTTCTAGAATTTGCGTTCAACGGAAGATATATGGAAGAAGAAGATAAAAGATGCGATGCAAGGGATGGGTCTGTCGATGGAAATGTTTCATGGTTTATGAAATTTTTATATGTTTTCCAAAACTTCTATATGTATCACAGTTGTATAAGTGATTAACTCCGCACATAATATAATAGAAAACTTTTTATTGGTTGTATCAAATAAAGTTGAATGATATAAAGAATAATATGATAAAAAATATCAGTTTCCACTTGGAGAGATCAACAAAATCTGACAAAATTTCAATCAATCAAAGATAACTAAATAAAGATCGTACTTAATGGCATGTATAATAATAACGAAAAAGAATATTCAATTAGTAAATTAAAAAAACCGAAGTTAATTAATTAACTGGTTAACTGGCACGCCTTTTTTGCAGTTTTGACGACAAAACTAGTGGCAGCGAATTATTTAACAAATTATACCATTTGATATTTAAACATATGATATAAGCATAAAGAATTCATGAAAACTGAAGCATTTAAAGGAAACAAACGTTATCTTGTGTATAATAGATATATGTAGAAAGTTATTTTTCCTCCTACCACTAAATTTGCGTTAAAATATTCTCTATTTTACTAATCTTTTACTTGCCATTCATCTTCACTTATTAAATTTTTAAAATTTTATTTTTTTATAAATTCTATATTTTTGCTTGTATTTATTTATAAAGTTATTCTTATTATTTCATAAGTCTTGATCTTTTCAAGACATGATCAAATTTCAAATAACCTTTAACAAATATTTAAAAATACGTTTTTGAAGAATATTTAGACGCTTCACAAAACAGCTCGTATATAGCATCAAATCTTTTTATTTTTATCTTTCATAGACAGATCTGCTGTTACAATGGAAATCAATTTTTTAAAAGAACACTGAAATGTCTTACTCTTAATGACCTCCTCACAATGAAAATTTCCAAAGTCCTCGTTTAAAGTTTGACAAAAGCTACCTGAAAAATCTTTAAATAACTTTCCATTTTACGAAATCGTTAGCACTGACAAAGCCACCACTCGAACTTCTTACGAACCTTCCCTCAGATGAAAATTCTCTCACGGCCTCCTTAGGTTTCTCTAAGAATCGTTGAATAGCTCGACGCTTCATCGAAAAAGACTCTTCACAGATATAAATAATTGGCGTTATGTGACGCAGATGCGACATTTACAATGGAGATCGCGATCTCGTCTTCCTGCTGATTTCGCCTAATTCGAGAAAAAAATGAACCCCAGGGCAAATAGACATCTGTTCTTGAGAAGAGGATATGTGTGTGTGAGGTGTGTGTATAGAACTCAAGCGCGGAAAGTTTTAATTGTCTTGTTGACGGAGCACCACCCGCCTAGAAATTGGCGGTGGAGGACAAAGCCAAGAAGACATATGAGGTGCGTGTACGTGTAGTGCTCTTGCAAACTCGAATACCTCACAATCAGCAATGATATAAGTTTTCAACGAGAGTACGTAGACTATGATTCTCCTCGATAAAAAAATTTTTTTCATTTTAACATTTGTAATATCAACAAACTTTTATTTGATATTATCTTTTTATGATTGTTCTTCAACTTCACGTATACGTGATAATATATGTATTCCAACGCTTTAATGCTACATAATATCTCGAGATAAATCAAGTTTATATTACATTTGCTTTAATGAGTAGAAAAAGTCAAATATTGCTCGCCCTTGGGTATCAGAGGAAATTCAAACGAAAGTACCAGTATACATTTATTATCCTGTTAGGTAATGGCGATGGCGTGCGTGTTTCCACGTATTTCCGAAATGAGATCCTCCTACTGCCATCACGTAATATATTACAAGCAATCTGTGGAACGAAATATTACGTTTTCTCGTGATGAGAAAATCATAAAAAAAGTTTGTAAAGAAAAATACATAAAAAAAAAGAATTCTTCTTTGAATGACAAAGAGCTTTGTACTTTATTTTCATTGCATGAATTTGAAAATACTTAAATGTAAATAATACCTCAAACATCATACTTTCTGCATAATATATAATCTTAATTGTCAAGCCAAACTCTTTTTCCTGAATCATCTCAATCACGTCACAACTCACAGCATCGAATCAAATCAAACTCGCTTGCGCGCGAGATCAATCCAGTCTTCCCCCTCTCCCTCTCATACCGCCTGCACTGAAGAATGACCCGAGCGTCACGTCACGGTGGCACGCCAATTACGTCGCCCCCTCTCCTCCTCACCCCACGGGAACGCAACTACCATAATTTCTCGATGTATCTCCCCGACTCTCTGTGCGCGCTCGTTCGATAAAGCATAGCAGCGTAACTCGCTCTCGCTCTTTCGTCGTCCTGACGTTTTCACGAACGAAAAGCGCGCGATAACGCGGGCCGAGGCATCGATGGGATATATATAGTGCGTGCGCCTGCACAAAATCGAATTTTCAACTTTACGGTTTATCGTATTACACGGATCTGTACTTTCGCTGCGGGTGCGGCTTTTAGGCTCTCTTTTGAGAGAGAAAGAGAGAGAAAGAGATTATGAAACCGATATTTGTACATATATTGCATTTGAGTGTCGCGAGATTATTTTTCTTTTCAGATACACGTGACTTTCATATTTATTATGACTACATTACACGCTCTTTTGTGTGGTATTTAAGAGGATATCATTGAGAAATAAAATTAATCTTTGTGTATGGTGTCAGAAGTTGGATAACTATCTGATATTAAATCTGATATTTAGGTAACAACAGATACACTCTTTTCTAGATATATTCGTTATCTTTTTCCATTTGTTTGATATCGTATCAAATTTTACCAGACCTCTTCGAGCATTTTCTCTTGAAAAAAGAGTAAACCTCATCTTAAAAAATGTTTCTGTACATTTTCCGAATTACAAAACCTTCATCGACGTTAGTTCCAACAGAACCAACGTTATTCAACAAACGTACAATCATTTTCTTTCAGTATTCAAAAGAATCATTCACCACGCAACCTTTACATGTAAAGCCCGCCCTTTCCTGAACTCATTTGCAGCAACACGCCGTGACATCGTTCGGATAAAAGAATCGCCCATCGAGTATAGCAGCCATTCGTCACGCACATAATACTTCCAGCAGCCAAGCTCGGCCCTCCCTCGATCTTATTTACAAGCTACTCCCATAACTTTCCGCCCTGAAAAGTGTACATTCGCTCTGCGATAACGCACAGCGGAATCTCTATGTACGCCGCGCGAACGCGGGGCAAACACGAGTTCGCATTTATTATACGCGCCGGAGCGCGGCACGGCGATGCATCTTTTCGCTGCTTCTTTATCTCGGGGAGGTTTTTTTTCTTCATTCGAGAATTAGGAGCGTAAATTTGTATTCTTCGGAAAGTAGCGGTGAATTATTGGGGTTAGAGTTCCTAGAGCAGCGCGAACTTTTCTGTGATGCAATCTGATCCCGAGTTGAGATTGCATGAAGAAGGTTAAAAGTACTTTTCCGGCTTTTCCACGGCTTCCGGAAGGATCTTGGCTGGATTTGCAAAATACAGTGACGACGAACAAAATTTCATTTATATTTCACGGGCGGATTAATACAACTAAGTATGTTACTGCGTAAATTTTTTTTTAATTCAAGATTTGAAGAGACAGTCTGAAAAAGATTCATCCTCGAGATCTTTTATTTGCAAAAATCTACTCTTTTTAATGCTAAAAACTCAGTCCTGCCGAGTTTAATATCATGCTCTTCTTCCTTTCTCTGCCATTCCTTCGTACTCATCTCGCTCCACATACACCCGCATGAAAAGCAGCAGACGACGTACATATACATATATGCAGCTGACTGCTGACGACCGGAAACAAGGCAGTACAAGAGACGTGACCGTAGCTCTACGAGGCTTTTGCACGAGACAGAGGATGAGCTTAGCTGTAACGACAAATTCGCGCGTCGTTCTTATAGAAATAAGACGTTGGACTTTCTGCAATACCTTCGATAGAGCCTTTTGAGAAATATTTCACGTTTCGAATGAGACATTTTTACTTCAAGAAATGGTCTGTTCAATAGCGGGAAAAAATCTTTTCGAGTGTAGTGGGTCTATTGTTAAAGAGGTTGGGGTAAATGTTGCTGCGTAGGTTATTTTAATAGATGCGAAAGTGAGCCATAATAATATGTAAAAAGGGAAAATCACGATGTAGAAGTTATGTGCTCGCTGTAACGTCTTATAAACTATAGAGGAGTATTTGTGATGTACGGTCTTACCTATCTCGGACATTATCTACTTAACGCCCACTATATATTTTCCTCGCATTATGCTTCGCTCGTGATAAATTTCTTAGCTCTTTCGTTTTCTTTTATCTGTGTACGAGTATTTTGGATGCAATATAAACAATTTTTCTGCTATAAGTAACAGTCTATTGTCGGTGAAAATGAGATAATAATAGGAAAACATAATGTGCATCTTATAACGACTTGAATCATCATGTGACCCAATTCAGGTTTTTGATATTAATCATCGCTGCACCCTCACATTTCTTGACTATCGTGCTAATGTTCGTGCGTTCGCAGTTTCATCCACGCAACGATACTAATCTAATTAAGCAAGAATTATTGTCTGCATTTTCCTCCTAGGATATATATCAAGTAGTAGTGAATTAACTAACGCTTTTTCATTGTTTGTTTCATATATTACGCAACAAAATTCTATTAAGCTAGACTTTAAAAGAATCTTACCGATTATTCATTTCATTTTGTCTCTAAAAATATGAAAAATTTATTTAAAATGATTTAAACATCAAAAATCTATTACCGAATAATATTTATTCGACACAATTCATTATTACCGCTAACTCTATATGAGATAAAATGTTTCCTTTGACATTTTCCGACACACTAATTAACTTTTCCGAAAAAATATTCCACATCATTTATTCTATATTCTAGATACAATTTGTTACCTTCAGAAAACTAATTTGTTTTACGCAGTGTATTATTTCTTGAACGATTTCGAGACACAATAATCTGAAATTTTCCACGATACAAAGCAAATAGACGTTTGCTTTCAGACCGCTGTAACAACGCAAAAACGCAGAAAAAGGAAAATAAAAGAATTCGAAGCAATCACTTAAAAGCACGGTTGCACTGATTGACCTAAACGACGAAAGAAAGGCAGGCACACCTGCGAACACGATAACGAAGTTTAGTTAAAAGGTAACCGGGAGTACCGTAGGTCATAGACGATGCAATTATAAAAGACCGGCAAAATTCTTTGGTTTTTGTTATATAACAAAATAACGTTTAACAATAAAAATTAATAATAAAAATTTAATTTAACAAATTTTATAACTAACTAGGAAAGGCTCAGACCTCCGGATCACGGATTCTGCTAAAATTTAGCATAGGTTTTTGGATATAGAAATATAAATAAACCTGCAATATTAGACCCTAATGCTAAAAAAACACTAAAGTTCTGGTCACTTTTAGCTTTATTTTGAAACAAGTCTTTAAAAAAACCTTTTCTTAAAACGGCAACTATTTAACTTTAAACAGTTTTAAATATCATTTCAAGTAGAGAAAATGAAACTAGAGAAACCCAGCTTTAATTTGCTTTTTTAAGGATTAAAAAATATCCATTCCTTCAAAAGTTATGAATGTTTGAAATTGAGAATCGAAAATTCACGTTTAATCCCCAAAATTCACTGTTCGGCTGCCTGCGTATTTTGGTGCACTTTCGATGCTCAATTTCAAACGTTCATAACTTTGGAAGGAATCGATATTTTTTAATCCTTAAAAAAGCAAATCAAAGCTCGTTTTCTCTAGTTTCGTTTTCTCTACTTGAAATGATATTTAAGACTGTCTAAAGTTAAATAATTGCCGTTTTAAAAAAAGGTTTTTTTAAAGACATTTTTCAAAATAAAGCTAAAAGTGACCAGAATTTAAGTTTTTTTGAGCGTTAGTTTCAGCGTTAAAGTTTCAGCCGAATCCATGATCCGGACATCTGAGCCTCTCCTAGTAAATATAATTATTTTATAAGAATAATTTGTGGATGTTTTATTTAAAGAAGAAACTGGGTTCCGCCCATTTCCTTCTTAAAACACTAGGAAGAGAACTTGTTACTGTTTTATTTACAGAAGAAAATACTTAGGCTTCACCCAAAAATTGAGCAAAGCTGCCACCCGTTATTAAGAGAACTTGTGGATTTTTTATTTAAAGAAGAAAATGGGCTTTGCTCATTTCTTCTTCAATTATAACACTATTAAGAGAACTTGTCGCTGTTTTATTTAAAGAAAATGGGCTCCGCCCATTCTTTTATTCTAATGTGCAATTTGAGGGCGGATGCTTTAAAATGTAAATCGTCTATATGAGCTAACCATGGAGCATATACTTCGATACTCAGCGCACTATGCCGATAGACGCATTAAAATCAAATTATCGATATCGATAGTCCTACGCGTAATAACCGGAACGAGCAAATTAAAATCTCGAACAATCCGCGTTTCGCGGTCGGCGTGCTATATACGCACAGTGCAAGAGTCAATTTGTCTCCAGAAATATGGGAAAACACACACAACGAATTACGAAATACATGTATAAAAGAGATATAACGAGAGACGCAGAGGAGAGAAAATTGGAAGGCGCTTCGTAGAAAATTGAAAGCCAGAGCCGGCTGAGGTGGATTTGGCATTAGGCTACGCGGAGGCACAATAATACCACGATAACGAGGCGATGCGCGAGTAGAACTTTGCCCGTACGTACGCGGCTTACATACGCGCGTGCGCGGGTCTACTAGATCTCTAATATGCGACTTGCTGCTTTCTCTCTCTCTCTCTGCGAGAGTATATACGTGACACGCGAGATCGTCTACGTGCGCGAACTCGCAACGAAAACACAGACAGAGACGAAGGCGGGCTCTCGCCCAGGCCTCGTAACGGTATAGCTCTGCGAAGCGGCGCTGCGATGTGACGCTGAGGATCGCGTGGGTGGGACAAATGAGTATTAGGTTCCGAGTACCGTGAGGGGTGAGGGAGGCAAAAAAGAAAATCGAGCTGGTACTAAGCGTGTTTGGATGGTAAGGATAAAAAGATGGAGTAAGAACGGGGTTTGTCACTTTTATCCTGTTCTCGTACGATTTATTTTAATAGAATTGACAAATTTTGTTTCTTTTTAAGTTTAGAATAATTAAGTTATACATCGTATTATTTCAACCGAGGATTCTAATGCGATAATAAAAATTTAAACTTCGTTCATATATTGTGTAGACATGTACGGCAAGAGGTTAATATTGTTCGAAAAATTGACCATTTTTCTCTATTCTTTTTTCGTAGTAAGTGGCTAGAATATAGATGGGAACAACAAAAAAGAAACGAGGAAAATAAATTTTCATGAAGATAACTTAATTTATGTTTAGTACTAAAAAAAAAAGGAAATTCAAATACTTTCTTCAACTTTATGTATCAAAGATCTTTCACTTTCTGAACCCCTGAGAGCGATATCCACTTTGGGGAGCAATTGTTAAACCACAAAAAGTTCAAGCCCGAGACGCCGCAGAAAATGACGGATGGTTACGATTTTTTTTCTCCTTGCTTTACGGCGTAATGGATTCCATAAATTCACGGTCGTGAAGGCCAACGGTCCTTATATAAAGTGGATATATGGAATGGCGCGTGAGTGTAATGAATGAAGGTGAGAGTAGGTGAGTGCCGAGTGTGAGAAGAAAAAGAGCTGTCGGAACGCTGACTCTGGGCGATCGCGCGTCTTTCGAACGACGACGTCGTGTGGGCGATGCCCACTGGAAAAAGAGTCGCGTATAAGAAAGAGAATCGTCGCGCGGCATCGGTTTACCGATAAAACCCTCTCCAGGCAACACCCACATCCAATCACATCTCATTCTTTCCCCTTTCACTCGAAAGAACAACGC